>NDXB01002353.1:0-33684 GCA_002631895.1 Agapornis roseicollis | reverse complement strand
CCCTCCCCGGCATCCCTATAGGCCCCCTTCAGATACTGGAAGGCAGCTAGGAGGTCTCCACGCAGCCTTCTCTTCTCCAGGCTGAACAGCCCCAAGTAAACCTGAAAGCCTGCAGGTAGAAGCTACTATTGCTTCTGCTACTGCTGCTCATGCTTTTGGCATGTAGTGGGAGATGATTCAGAATGCTTTCAGTGCTCCAAGTGAGGAACCATCACCCAGCACTTCAGCAGGACAAGGCAAAGCTTGTATCACTCAAAGGTCTCCTATGATTTGAAACCTGTACAGTCCCTGCAGCGGAGGTGAGCATTTGTACCCTGGCCATACTCAGCTGAGCAGCACAGGGCAGGGTGTGAGTGAGTCACAGATCCTGAGCATCCTACCCACCCCATGGTGACATTGACATGCTCCTTGGCCTCTTTGCAGCTGTACAGGGAGGAGAACTCTCAAGAATGTCAATTTTTCACTGCAGCTGCAAGATGAACCTTTTGTTTTGCAAACACAGTAATCTGGTGTGTAAAACATGAGATTTTCCTTGGAATACCCAGTTCATAGACAACTTGGAATACTCTTGTCCACTAATTCAGGCTGAACACATGCTTTAAGTAAAATTTCCCAGGAACTGGAAACGCTGCTTGTCCCTATTTCTGCCAGACAGCAACAGGGAATTTCTTTTTAAAAACAAAAAGGAGGAGGGAAGGAACTAAGAAGGGTAATCTTCCTCTTTTTCAGCAGCACAGCAGGGAAGCCAAAGGGAATAACATCCCTATCATTCTGCTACATGAAAAAAGATCCTCACGAAAGTTCAAAACAAAAGTAAAAAACAGAGACCTGCAACAATTCCAGCACTCCTAACCCTCTTGAAAGAGCTAAGAAAGCTGGGGGTCACAGGCAAGGGAGATGCAGGCACACAGTCTGTGCTTTGCAGAAGCCATAATGCTGGAAGGGGGGAGTGAAAAACACAGATGTGTCAGCACTGGATAGAGGCTTTGGGCAGTGAGACATTTTGGAAGAAGCAAGGAAGAGACAAGACAGAATGTCCCTGTCCTCCAGCTGTGATAGGACAAGGGTGTCAAATTGATTAGACATAACATGTAAGTGGCATCTCTGCTTCACATTTTCTTAAAGCCAGGTCCAGAAATATCACCCAGGTGGGCTCACAACTTGCTCACCATTCACACAGACTTTGGAGACTGCTTTCAAACATGCAGCCATCCGGGACATTACACTGTATAATGCTCAGGGTCAGTAGCTGTCAGAGCTGGAAATGAACTAGAATCTATTACTTTTACAGGTCTGCCTATGGCTGTTAATTTTCACCCTCCAGAAAGCAAATGCCTTGCAACTTCATCAAACTGTTATGGCTCCAGACAGCTCATTATGTATATGCAAAATACATCCAAGTGATGGGCTGGGTATCATGCACAGAGATGCAAATATAACCTACTAAACCAGATGAAAAAAAAGGTGGTGCAAAATGTCATGCCTCAGACTAACTGCTGCATGTTTATTAATTAATATGAAATATGATTAACAATTACATAGAATGTAGACTCCTCTTCTGTTTTGCTTCTTAATTGGTACAATAAAATGTTAACTATGAAACAAATTTACCTTCCAGTCTTATTACACTGGAAATTTCCACTGCCCTGTTGAGCACTGAGAAAGGAAAAGCTATGTTGTAATTCTGCAATGATCTATGTTGTAAATAATTCAAAAGGGAAGTTCACTGTATGCCTGCAACTCTGATTACAGTGAAAGACAGTGACACCAGACTGCCCACTGACTTAAAAGCATCTGCAGGTACCTTATGTATAATTAGGGACCTGAAGAAAAAACAGTGGAGGAAAACTTGCATACATGTGTTCCTCAAATGTCATAAAAAGCTCAGGCTGTGGAGTGATAAATTACCAGACCTGTAACTCAATCTCAGCTTTCTAATGATCTCATCGATCAATCATACTTCATGGCTACAATTCATGATATCATCTGAACTCCCTCTATTAAGTTATGGCTTTGTTACAAATCCCACATTATCCATTATCCTTACATTGAATGTACACTACCTGATTACAGTAGCACTCAACAGCACTGCCAGGCTTGAGGGGCTATCAGTTTTAGAGGTTCTGGTTTTTAAAGGATTACAGATCAAACAAGACAATATACTCTGAGTACAGCTTCTCTGAATGATTTTAGGAAGGGAAGGATGGGATTGTAATTAGGCTGCTAACCTTGTCAAAAGCTTGTGCAAATCCTTGCTACACACAGGCTATGAATACAACCTTGCCCAAGGCATTTGGGCAGCTGAAGCATGTCATCTGGTAGGCTACAGAGCACAGGGACCTGAATTGGCTCCTGGGGCTGGCAACATCCATGCAGGGCTGAAAGAATCACTCAGGATAAGACCCCTCTACTAAAATGGGAAAAGGGTCCAGCGGAAGCAGCTCGGCTGCAGAAAGAGTTTTACTGTGCCCATCTGTCTTTATTCATATGGGAAAGATGGGGGATTGACCTTAATGATTATTTCTTTGGGGAAAAAAGTATGCTGATATTAACAGTGCTTTTAGAGAGGATGATTTATTAAAATATTGTGGTGTTCACAGTGTAGCTGAGCCACGTTTATGCATTTTACCACTGCTGAATTTGATAGGCAGGTGAGATGCAGTGAGTTTAGGAGGAATAATAAAAGGTTCTTGGAATAAAAGGTACTTGGTGCTTTGAGGTTCACCTGCATGATGCCAAAAGAGGGATTTGTATACCCCAAACAAGCCTAAAATAGGGCATAGATGAGCCTTCATGTCTGACTAATAGCTGGAGAGCTGACCAGGGAAGGGGCTCATGAGACTCATCACTGCCTCCTTTCAAGAAGGCAGCTGTGAACCACCTTAAAATAGCCTCTCCCCTGAGGTCACTGAGGGCAGCGGGTAGGTGAGATCTTGCTTCCCCAGGTGCTAATTGAAAGATGTGTCAACATTACCTAATGTCAGAGAGCAGTGGGAGTGGGGCTGCTCCAGGAAGGATGCAAGCCATGCAGCCATGCACAGATAGAGACTGTGCCCTCAGCTGCAGAACACAGATCCCCTTTCAGCGGAGTGGAGCTGGGCTCCTGACAGTGTCCAGCTCTACCAACAGCACCAGATGAGGTGATGATTCAGGGCCAGGGTCCACCAGGAGGTGGAATAGCAGGAAGTGGTGCTGGTGACAAATTACTTTGACCCTTGTTCTCTTCTGCACCACAAATGCCATCAATCTCACCTTCTAACCATCTAACACATAACAACATGGCCAAGGACCTTCTTCTCCTTTCCCTCCTGTCCCAGGTCCTTCTTCTGCTCTTTTCTTTGGTCATGCAGCTGAAGGTAAGTGTGTATGAACATGTGGAGAACATGCTAGAGCATGGATTCAATCCACTCAGGATTGAACAAGGAGATGTTTGCTGCTAGTGGATTTGAATGAGGCCCCACCAGTGCAAACTAGTTGACTGACATCACATGGGCTGTATTGAAACAGCTTCTGTCATGCTTTCCAAAAGCAGGAGCTGAAAAGAACAGGGCTTGCTCTTGCTTAGTACACAAATGTCTTCTGATAACGCCTCTGCAAACCCCAAGCTCTGTCTTAACTGTCTCTCTACTTGAACACAAAAGCACATTACCTATTTTTTTCCAAAGCAAAGTGATTAATTAAACTTGTCTAACTCAGTTCAATTCCTCTTTAAGCTTTTCCTCTATTTTTAGAGCATATAATTCTGGTCCTGTGACATTTTAAAGTTCAGTGATGGTTTTGGGGTAGTCGTCTCTGAAACATCAAGGTGAGTTTCCAATGAGCAATTCAAAGATGTTTCAGAAAATTCTCACCAAGGTGCTTAAAAAATCCCAACCAAAACCACATTTTAAACTGGCATCTCTGTTAGAGGCAGCACAATGGCCTAGATACCCACTTCTGTACATGGGATCAGTAAAAAAAGATGTAGAAGGAAAATCATAGTGACCTACTTATTGTTTTATATAGAAAAATGTGTGAATGTTGAACAGGTACAATGGATTAATGTATTGGCTTTTACCCATAGCTGCAGCTAGTCATTTCTTTTTAACATGAAGTGCTCATTTATTAAATAGTATTTATTTGTTATTAAAAAAAATTATGATTGCAAACAAAATTAAGCAACTTAACCCCATTTTTGAGTTGTCATATATCTAAATAGATAAATAGATATATAAACATATATCCCTCCACCTTCTGCAAGTAAACAGGTCAATGAGTGAGTTATCTGCTCACCTTTGCTGATCAGCTGGGGCATCCTTCAAAGCAGAGACCAGATCCCTTCCCTGAAGGCATCATTAGTAAGATTCTCAGACCTTTGCTATGCTTGTGGTCAGTCTGTCTGGCTGTATTGCTCTAGTTCAACCCAAAAATCTGTGTATTTTTTTTAGTCACATCCACCACA
Source organism: Agapornis roseicollis (assembly GCA_002631895.1). Lineage (NCBI taxonomy): Eukaryota > Metazoa > Chordata > Aves > Psittaciformes > Psittacidae > Agapornis > Agapornis roseicollis. The sequence goes on along the minus strand of NDXB01002353.1, from coordinate 29,243 downwards.
TCAATCTACTTGTAGTAAAGAAAAAAAGACACTGGAATGTGCATTCATTTGGCTATGCTATATCTAGTGGAAAGATGTGATAAAGTGGGAATGAAAAAAGAAAGCAATAGAGTCAGATGATACTGTCGCTAATTAAAAGAAACATCATTAGTTTTCTTCCCTGTAAACTGGGTGCATTTGATACTGTGAAAAAAATTATCTCAAGCTGTTTCCGTGAATCACACCTAAAACCTCAACTTTTCTTTAAGGACATGTTCCAAAAGCCATTAATGAATCTGCATCAACTTCTGCAAACTTTGGTGTAAACTTGAGAAGTTCCCAATTTGCTTCTACCAACCAGCGTGTATTGTGCCCATTAATGTTCCTGGTAAATGGATTCAGCACCACCACAGACACATCTCAATTTGAATGTCCATCTCTAGAGATGTAACTTCAGCAGAGGTTAGCCCCAGAAGATCCCGCCTGGACTCAAGCTGCTGGTCTAAAAGTGTTCTGGTCAGCCATAGATTTTCCAGCCCCATATGGTTACCTGATGTGCAGCAGTTTAGATAGATGAGTACAGCCTTAGACCTCTACTGACTGCAATGGGATCCTGAAACATCTGACTCATGACATGGACATATAAATTTAAGTACCTGAATTCATTAGTCATGAGCTGAAGCTCTTTCCAAGTTTCTAACTGGGCTCTGGAGAAACCAGCTCTGGTGCAGTGTGCACTGCTCTCTTCAGTTAGTCTTAGGGACACATAAGATGATATTCCTCACGTGCAGTCTCCAGCAGTGGAAGCAGAAACAGTAGATGTTATAAGCAGCCTGGTATTACCTCCAGGGAAGCAAAAATGCTTAAGGGTGAGTGCTAAGCAGGGTTAGATGCTGGAATGCATTTCTTTCCCACACAACGTTGCTGAGCTAGTTTATTCTATTGCAGAGAAAGAGAAATTGCTCTCGATACATCAGATTGCAAATTCTTTTGAAGGCAGGAAAACACTCATGATGTACAAGGCAAGTACAAGCAAGAAGTAAGCTTTGTGACCTGACATGGGGCAGGACTAATTTTACAGCCTTCTAAATTCCATTTCCTCCCTGACAAAGCCATTATGAAGAAAAGCTTTTTAATGATCTATACAATACAGGAATAAACTGAGATCCACGTTTTTCCAATCAGGTGCTGTAGCACTTCAATTGAACTGCCTCTAAGGACAAAAAAGAAGATGCTGCACTGTTTTCTGGACCTATGTAGTCACACCAACCAATGCAAATACAGCATGACAGCCAGACATCCTTAATCACCATCACAAAAAGCTGTCATTGCCACATATTTATCCCCTGCTGACAAGACAGATTCAGGTCCTCTGGTTACTGAATCCATGGCATAGTCTGCTTCAGCAAGATAACAAAAATGCCAGCAGGAAGTGTAGAAAGCACTGTCCCAGTTATCCATCCACTGTCACGCACTGGATAATTGTTACTCCTTTGAGTAACTTGCTGGGAAGGAGACAAGAGACAACCCAACAGCTAGGTTTTGGACCTGCACTGAAATTCAGGTTAATTTTTGGAAAAATAGATGTGGAACATCCAGTGTGTCTGTTTAATTACTCATTAATGTAATCAAAGAGTTTATGTGGTCCTTTAAAATGATATTTGGACAAATGTTTCTCATTGTAGTGGATTGCATAAGTTGCTGGTAGGAAGCCAGCAACTTACAAGCCTGAAAGCATTCAGTTGCATCCCTGACCTTTTTCTCAGTCATAGAAGTGCTCATTAAAGCTGGAATAGTGTGAAGGCATTCCCCTGACAGATATTTTGCACCCATTAGATACCACATGAAGCTAAGATTCATGACTCCTTCAGCAGCAGAAGCAGGCAGAAAAATATGCCAGAAAGCTGAGTTTTCTGATCACAGAACCTTTCCTTTTGGGATTCCTTGTGATATAAACTATGGAGTTGTGTTTCAGTCTGGATCATGTGAGCCTAAAGGATATACTATTAGGCCTGGAAATGAGGTATATCCAACCTTCCTTTAATCCTCTACATGTCAAGCAACCAGTGATACTCTCCTGCTTAGGCTTTCTGCAGCAATGGAGAGGACCCTGTGGGAACAATTAATTCTTTCTGCTGTAGTATGGGTTCTCTCATATTTGTATTCACCTCAGCACATTCTGGAGCAGCAACTGAAACCCCTTTCCAGCCAGATCAGTAAGTTTTCTTTCAAAAGATGGTATAAATAGACTTTATTTGCCTCCGTGAGTTCAGAAGACAAATGCAACATTTTGTACAGTTGTAAGATTAATGGCTCAGAATGGGCACAGTTGTTATGTAATTTATTTAAGTGCCTCCATTGGATGAAAACTAGGTACTTAAAGATGATTATCCTGGTGAAATTTCAGAACCACCAACATACTCTAGAGGAAAAAGTGGACTTTTGAATATGGAACAACACAGTTATTGACATCTTTGATGCCCAATTATGTGTAAAAACCTGGTCCAGAGTGCAACAAGCAAAAAAGCCTGGCATGTGCCCTGTTTTCTGTCTCTTTTTCATCCAAAAAGAGCTCAAAGATTGGGCAACTGTGAGCATGCAGAGCATGGTTTGACCTACTTAACTCCAGAGATTGACTGAAACGTACACAAATACAGTAAAAGAGCAAAAATAGCTCTTGCAATAGAGCTATTGTGTAGCTGCAATAGTTGGGCTTCTAGCTTGTGGCATCCATTAGTTACCATGGCGATACCACGGGGAACTATAGCAGGTGTAGTTAAAGTTACAAATTTCATTCCATACGTTTGGATTCTCGCATCTCTGCCCTACAAATACTTCCACTGAATTAGGCATGTACAGTTCGTTGTGAAGACATTAATCTGAATCTGCTAACACCTCTGTTACGTTTGCACAGTGCTTGAAAAGCTCACCTGCAGGATGAATGTTTCATGATTGATTGCAACCAGCTGGTTATTTCCTTATTTTTTTGAAGTTAAACAAGATTTGCTGGCGCCATTTTCCAGCTGGATTAGAGGAGCAGGAAAGTACTGTTTTGCTTTTAAAAAAACCCAACTTAGATGAACCTATAAACAACTTCAACAAACACCTGCCTTTAAAAGGCACAATTACAATATTGTGTAAGTATAGGATTGCAAATTTAACTTGTGCATGAATTTGCTAAATTGGGTGTCAGAGCCTGCAAACACCACTTGCATATTCAGTTTTTCAGCTCTGAATACCACCATCTCACAGCTGTAAACCTTTGCCTGAATGCGCATAAGAAGCACTCCCAAAACCACAGAATACCTAATGAAAACAGAGAATCAAAGGCAAAACAACAGTTGCATGTACTTCTCAGCACACAAAGTCCCCGTGTGTACATTTATCCCATTGTCTACTGTCATAGTACCTGCCAGCTTAGTGATTGTTGAAATAAAAAATGAATCCATCAAAAGCCTATAACTCTTGGGAGTTATCATCTCAAATATAGGAATGAAGCAGGGTTATTTTACTCAAAGGGCTTCCCTGCTTGTTTTTTGCCAGTATCCTTATTACACATCTCTGTGCAGCGTCCCAGTGTGGATACCACTGCATACCCAGCATACCCCTACCCCAAGTGAGCTTATTGATATCAGATGGTATTTGAGAAACCTGCCATCACATTATCCATATTTTAGAAAACCCAGAAGAATGTTGACACTTGAATGGGGAAATCCAGTCTCTCATGGTCCTGGGAAAACTGTTCCATTACAGTGATAACAGAAATCAGCTCAAGGAGAGGAACTACCCAACAGCGGACTGCTTCCTTTAGTGCTCTCCATGTAATTTGAGGGAAAGTGAAAAGGAAAAAACCTGAGAGCTGTTACCAGCCACAGTAAAAAGAGGAAAGACTTGAGGAAAATCTAAGTAGATTACTACAAAACCAAAGTGCATTAAGCACTGAAAATAACTGGTAGTGGTTTGATACCCTCATCTGCTTAGAATCATTCCTCAAATGATGTGCTAAAAGTCAAAACACAGCATCAGCACAGGCTATTAGGAAAACCAAGTAGCTACCAAATGGCTTCTCAGAGAGACTGGCTTCTTCCATCTCTACTTAGGCAGACCACCTATTGCTCCTGACTCTGCTTTTCTCTTCATATGGACAGCTCTGTGCTCTGCAGTCTTCTGGGTGACCAGTACAACTAATCAGAACTGAACCGGCATGTTAACAGATTACATTGATGGGGATGTTTTTAAGGGCTCATGACTCAGTATTCAGCTTCCTCAGACTCTGTGCTAAAGTTTGCTCAATTTTCAATGCTCAGATGTTTTCCCAGTTTAGAAAGTGGAGAGAGGCGAGTGTGAAGTAATGGGTAGGACAATTTACTACTCCAAATCTGTAGTAAATTGAGCTCAGCATAATCACCATCTCCACCTCCGCATACAAAAAAAATATCTTGTTGGATTTACACTGTCATCAGTGGGAGTTAAAGTGGAGCTCAGACTCACACCCTGGTTAAATTGGATGTGGACACCCACAAAGAGCGTACTCTCACATAGTTTCAGATTACTATCTCCTTACCACAGTTTGAGACCTGTCATTTGTCATAACTTCTTAAAAGGCAACAGAAATTTCTACCGCAAGCTCTCCTTAGTGACTGACAACAGTTGTGAACATTTAATATCATTATTCTTTTTTTTTCCAATTTTGATTGGGTTTTAATCAAATGATGAAATTCAATACAACTGTTATCTGGTGAGTACAGGGAAAACCTCAAGTTTTATCTCCTCAGAGATATAAAACAATTGGACCCTTGGAATTGGGAACTGGCTATGGCAGGGACATTGGACTCCAGGTCTACAGGTAAGTAAAGCAAAGGTTTGAGGAGATAGAGCACCACAATACTTTCTCTCTGGCTCTGTTCCAGCCTGCTTGTAGGAAAGAGGACAACATGAAAAACAATGAGGTGCTTGGTGGCAGCCAGCATGGCTTCACTAAGGGCAAATCCTGCCTGACCAATTTGGTGGCCTTCTACAATGGGGCTACGGAACTGATGGGGTAGAGCAGTTGACGTCATCTACCTGCACTTGTGCAAAGCGTTCGACACTGTCCCACACCACATCCTTGTCTCTAAATTGGAGAGACATCAATTTGATAGGTGGGGCACTCAGTGGATAAAGAACTGGCTGGATGGCTGCACGCAAAGAGTTGTGGTCAATGGCTCAGTGTCTGACTGGAGTCAGGTGACAAGTGGTGTCCCGCAGGGATCGGTGTTGGGACTGGTCTTGTTCAACATCTTTGTCGCTGCCATGGACAGTGGGATTGAGTGCGCCCTCAGCAAGTTTGCCNGGTGTTGGGACTGGTCTTGTTCAACATCTTTGTCGCTGCCATGGACAGTGGGATTGAGTGCGCCCTCACCAAGTTTGCCAATGACACCAAGCTGTGTGGTTCGGTGGATATGCTGGAGGGAAGGAATGCCATCCAGGGGGACCTTGACATGCTTGTGAGGTGGGCTGATGTCAACCCCATGAAGTTTAACCATGCCAAGAGCAAGCTCCTACACCTGGGTCGCAGCAATCCCAGGCACAGCTACAGGTTCGGCAGAGAAGAGATTCAGAGCAGCCCTCCGGAGAAGGACTTGGGAGTGGTGGTCGATGAGAACATGAACATGAGCTGAATGCAGTGTGCACTTGCAGCCCAGAAAGCAACCATATCCTGGGCTGCATCCAAAGGAGCGTGACCACCAGGTCAAAGGAGGTGATCCTGCCCGTCTACTCTGCTCTTGTGAGACCTCACTTGGAGTCTTGTGTGCAGTTCTGGTGTTCTCAACACAAAAAGGACATGGAGCTGTTGGAACAAGTCCAGAGGAGGCCACGAGGATGATCAGGGGACTGGAGCATCTACCATACAAAGACAGGCTGGGAAAGTTGGGGCTGTTCAGCCTGGGGAAGAGAAGGCTGCGTGGAGACCTCCTAGCAGCCTTCCAGTATCTGAAGGGGGCCTATAGGGATGCCGAGGAGGGACTCTTCATTAGGGACTGTAGTGACAGGACAAGGGGTAATAGGTTCAGACTTAAACACGAGAGGTTTAGATTGGATCTAAGGAAGAAATTGTTTCCTGTTCAGGTAGTGAGATGCTTGAATGCGTTGGCCAGGGATGTTGTGAGTGCTCCATCCCTGGCAGTGTTCAAGGCCTGGTTGGATGAAGCCTTGGGTGTCATGGTTTAGTGTAAGGTGTCCCTGCTTGTGGCAGGGGGTTGGAACTGGATGATGTTAAGGTCCTTTCCAACCCTAACTATTCCATGATTCTATGATTCTATAACAGGAGGCACTTGTATCCTGTGCTGCCTCACAGGTATGTCAGAAATGGTTTTTTGTCAGTGTATGCAGGTGCCAGGCATCTGTACAGCTTTGAATGCCTCTGCCTGTGTAAAAGGGCCTTGTTCATCCCAAATAGAGTAGGGATATCACAAACTTGGAAGCTTGTTCTTTTTCCTGTTGTGGGAAATAGCTATACTATTATATAGCTATACTATACCTGTGCCTGTGACGTTTAAGGTCTATTTTAAATATATTTCATCAAATTTTTTTCCTGAAATTTAATTTTTCATCATGCTTTCTTTTAATGCATGAAATTAGTTTTCAGTAACATTCATGTTCAACAATTTAAGCTGAGTGCTAAGAAAGAGAAGAACTAAACACAGCTTTTCAACACACTGCGCCAGCATCAGCCACCATGCTACTTTTTCATGAAATACAAAAATAGAAAGCTCAAGACATCAGTCTAAGCTATACGAGTGTGGTACCCTGGACAGACACAGAGATCCTCATGGACAGAGACGTGTCTGCATGATCACTGCACCTAATTGATTTCTTGGAAGATCACAATTGCCTGTATTAGAAATTGAAATGATGTTGCATTTTTCAGCTTGTTTTTCAAGTGCCTTGGAGGAAACTCATTCTGGTTTATGACAGACACTTATGCCTACAGGTTTGGTAAGAGGCAGAACATTCAAATTTATACCACGTATAATGCTTGGCAAAATTTAACTGTTCTTTGCCACCAACTCCCAGCCTTTCCTTTCCTAACTTGCCCAGCCCCAGCTGAGCCCAGGCTTATCTTTGGCCAGAGCTGAATTAGCTTTAAGTGCATCTCTATGCTGCTTCTCCATCTGGCTGCCATCCAAGCTCAACTTACATAAGGAGATGCCACTGTTGTTGCACACTGTTCTTTCCAGAAAGATGAGTCACTGAGTCCCCTTGTTTTGTGGTTCACTTGTACGGATTTTGTACAAAAGGAAGTTTATCCTCATTACTCCTGGAAAAGGACATCAAACTGACTTTTAATTTCTCTTTAGCCGATTGACCATGACTGCTCCTGCCCCAGGTTTAAACTGGGAGTGCATGCTGCATTCAATGGCTTCAGGCACCTTGTTTCTTTTCCTGGAGCTCTAACCTACTGGAGCAAATACATGTCTGGATTTGATCTAGGGTTCACCCCAGGCACACACAAGGGACCCCACTGAGGCTGCAGCAACTGTAACTGTAATGAGAGCTGAAACAGAGACAGATTCCTCAGTGCTAGGGGCTAAGGCCCCTGGTTTGGCACTAATCCATGTCATAAATTAACCTGTCTAAATTTTGGCTCTCACAGTGACCCTTTCTTCCACTAGAATCCAGAATGCTTGAGCTGAGGGATTTCCCCATAGTAAGCCTGTGGCTGCAGAGCATGAAGGAGGCTTTCATGACGTTATTTGATCACACACATAAACTGGCTCATTCCAAGCTGTTGACTGGACTCAAATTCATCACCTTGGTATCCCTCAAATCCCACATGGTTATGATTTCTTTATTGCCAAAACAAAAGGTCCAATTTACTGTTGGTGTAATTCCTGTGGCACATACAATCCAAGAATCAAAGAATGGCTTTACTCACACATGTTGATGCTGAAATCTCTGGCTGGAGTCTCTGGATCCTGTCTAATTCAAAGGTACACTATTTGATGTATTCAAAATGCTCCTTCATACAGGACCTGGGTGTGGACACTTCTTTAATATACTTCTTACTTCTGTAGCTGGTATAGAAACCAGCTCTGTAGAACTGCCAGCAGTTGTCACAATAAATGGCATATTTATAATGGAGTGAACATGGTTATCTCTGTCCTTGCCCCAAGGAACTATTATAGCTCACAATCCATAGCTAATGTCCATGCAGACTAATATTGGTTTTACCATTTAAAGATATGTCTGCCTTCATCCACTTCATCCTCTTGTTCTCTCTTTCATGCTGAAGTTTTCTGCTTTCTCAGAAGTATGCAAAGAATTGATCCAGCATTCAGCACCACTGACAGCATGAAAACTTTCAGGAAAAAAAGAGACTGAAAGACCAGGAACCTATACCCTTTTCTACTCCTAGATCTGTTATATTTAATATTAAAGACATATTAAACAATTTTTATTGTATGCATTTATAAGAAGGAAAGCTGTTGGAAACTCCAAGGCAAAGTATGTTGAATAGAAGGAATATTATGTGCAGAAGATTAAGAAGAACTGGCAGCTCATGCCAGTTTAATGTACATCAATAATAAACCCATTTATTTATGGCTTTACTATGCTATTAGCAATATTTAGGCTATATTGTTCAGGCTCAAATGCCTTTACTTTATGAATATCCCAAGCTTTGGTGTATCTAATCTTGTCCTACTGCTTGCTATGCACCTCTGAAAGAGATGGGCCTTGATTTTCTTTTGGAAGAACTGCTTGCTTTGGTTCATTTTTAGTTTTTCTTGGCTAAGGCAAGTCACCTACTGATTACAAGTGTTTGGGCAGTAGTGAAAAGTGGACCTGAATGAATCATGGAGCTAAAACTCTGCCATGAATCAGAATGTTTTAACTAAGAGTGAGTCATGCTAGGACGGAAACAGCTGCACTGAGTACCACGAGTTTCTTTGTCTAAAGAGCTCTCAGGACCATCATGCTGGCACCCCCTCAGCAGGGGCTAGTATCTTTGGGCAGCAAGGCCATTATTGGTCCTGCCACTGTTGCTTAATGGGGCATTTTCATCTCTGACTGGCAAACTTACAGAAAATGCTGTGCACAGTATATATTGGATGCAGCTCCTTGAGAGCATTCCTCCACCTAAGAAGGAATCCTGAGTGCAGCAGCTTTCTGAATCCTTCAGCATCTCAGTTTCTTGCAGCAGCACCAATTGCTGTTAACATTGCTGGAGTGCTGGACATCACTATTTGATCATGGCAAAAGATGCCCTGTATGTTGGGTTCTTCTCTCTTGCAGCTTTGAATTCTTCAAACAATAAAAAGTAGACTGGAGATCTCTGACGAAGTAAGCTGGGGATTAAATATTCCTCCACCCCTTTCCTTCACCACAGCAAAACATTTTATAACTACTTCAGGCAAGACGGATTCCATCTAGCTGCAGTTATCCACCCTTTCTGCCTACACATGGGCAGCACACATTGTAGACCCAAGAAAGACACACTTTTTTCTTTTTATCCCATTTGTGCCTTCATTTCCAACCTGAAAAGGCCCCAGCATGGATCACAGAGCCCATTGAATCACCCCATTGCCTAGGTAACCATGCCAATCGAAAGAAAACAGCCTCTCCACAAGGATTTTGTACCTCTGCATAGACTCATCAAGGAGAAATATTCAGAAGGGGACATAAAATACACTGACCACTCATTTTGCCCAATCCCATACTCATGTGTCCAGAACCACTAAAATTCAGGACTAAGCCTTCCAGTAAACCATTGCTGAAATATGCATGTCTTCTCTCTGCCTTCCTGGGCCTTTATCTCTTGCATGGTAAGACACAAAGTCCTTCAATACGATTTCCTTCTGAGTCTGCCTGAGATAGATCCACAGTTTATTCTTCCCCCTTTTTTTCTCATTCTTGCAACTTGTAGACTTCTGACAATCACCCCCGTCATTCTCCACTGACCTCAGTCCAGAATCAAATGCAAATGAAGAGCTGTTTTTCTAAGAAGCTTCTGTGTTAAGGCTGTTACAAGAGCAAAGTCTCTAAGCTGCTTTTCTCAGCTAGCATCTCTTCTACTTGTTGGCCTTTACATCCTTTGAGCAGCTTGATCCAAAGCTTGCTTTAACCACATTACCAGCTGCTCTCTGACATTTCTCTATTCGATGCTATTGACTGAAATGGTAATGGCAAACGTGTTTCTTTCTTTGATTTCTGGAAGCAGAAAGCCTTAAAACAAATTATCAGAGGAAGCCAGTGTTATATCTTAGCATTGGAGGTGGTTGTAAGCAGAAGTTTAAGATGTCTTTTTTAATATCCTTCTGCTTTTCCAAACCATTCTGCTTCCCATGCAGCTACAGTTGTTTGAATTCCTGGTTTGACCTCACAATAATGGCACTGCTTTTTGTATAAGCCTAACTATTCTTAACTCTAACTTTGTAAAGTAGTATGAACATCAATGCAAGAACTCTTGGATGAGGCCTGAACCAAATTTGCCACTGCCACCTCCATCCATAGAAAAATCACCAAACAAATGTTCTAGAAACAACTTGAAGAAGTCATCTAGTCCCTTGCCATGTAGCTGGCAATCTCATGATCTCATAACCACCATTTGTGACAGAAGAGCTATGTTGTCTAATCCTAAAACTTTTGGGTGAGTATAACTATCGTACTCTTAGTATTTTTCCTAAAGGTTAATCTAAATGCCACTTACTATAATTTAGGATAATCCTTCTTGTCTCTTCCTTAGGAAATACATTCACTTTCTCACTGAAGCTGGAACACCTAGTTCTATTTATGTGTTTGACAGACACTTCCATAATTTCCTTCTCTCTAACATTAATCTTCTCTGAAGCAGGATGAGTGTACAGAGTGTATCTTTCTTCCCTGCTCTCCCCTACATCTCTTGAGGAAATCATATCTGGATGTTTGTTCCTCCTCATACATCTAAGCCATTAATTTGTGCCGTTGATTGTATATTCTTCCTGCTTTTGGCTATTTGCCCCTGATGTACCATTAGATATATTTGCTCAGTAGGATGGACCGTATCAGCAAAGTTATACAAGGTATGGGAATTCCATAGCTGAGTGTTAGGAGACTTATGGATCTCTTTCCCAGGCTGAATGAACCACAACCAAGGGTGTGAATCTGCTATCAAACCATTTCTGTGCTGTACCAATGCAGGTGATGGTGTAGGTGTCTTCACTTCAGAGCTGTCAGGAGGGTTTGTGTTCATTACAAGAAATTTTGAGAATTTCCTGCACAGTTCTGTGCTCATCTACAATAATGAAGTTCTTATTTTTACATCTTTAATGGTTCAGACCAGCCTCAAACCTGGTTTCAATGGTGTTCATGCGTTCATTCAGCAGATAGGAGCAGGCAGTGAAATTCTGCTCTTATGGTACCATCCATGGTACCAGAAGAAGTGGTGTAATCTACTTGCAGATTTTCTCCCTTTCTTATCTAGCTCTGCACAATATAGATCCCAGTTTATACATATGTAGTAATAAATAGAACAGGCCAATGCTCATTCTATGACCCTAAGACTAAACAGCACAGCAATGTTATCATCCATATAGATAAATTCCTCATCACCACCAGAAGATAAAAAGGGTGGGTTCGTGTAATATCAAGCAACAAGGGTCGCTGATGGAGAAGAGAACCATGTCCAGACAGTGCTCATGAAAGAATTATCTGGAACAGACCATATCATGCCCCAGTCCATGGTATTGATTGAACAACAGGAACAACTCCTAGCCATTGGGGCTGTTTAGCCTAGAGAAGAGAAGGCTGCGTGGAGACCTCAGAGCAGCCTTCCAGTATCTAAAGGGGACCTATGAAGATGCTGGGGAGGGACTCTTCATTAGGGACAGTAGTGACAGGACAAGGGGTAACGGGTTCACACTTAAACAGGAGAGGATTAGATTGGATATAAGGAAGAAATTCTTTCCTGTGAGGGTGGTGAGGCACTGGAATGGGTTGGCCAGGGAGGTTGTGAGTGCTCCATCCCTGGCAGTGTCCAAGGCCAGGTTGGATGAAGCCTTGGGTGGCACGGTTTAGTGTGAGGGTGTCCCTGCTTATGGCAGGGAGGTTGGAACTGGATCATCTTGGGGTCCTTTCCAACCCTAACTATTCTATGATTTTATGATTACTTCAGCTAAACCCCATCTCTGATTAACATATTTGATTTGATGTAACTGGTAAGACCTTCAGGTCTGGCCCAGCCTATCAAGGAGTGCTGCATCATGTTTTACTGATGTGCAGCACTTTTAGATCAGTGAAATGTTTTATAGCACTTGAGCTTAAATATCCCCATCTATAATCTGAAGGAAGGGAAAGAAGATAAAAGTAAAACATCTATCAAAGCACTGCTGAAACAGAAGGTCAAAATTGCTTGTCATAGATGAAAGACTAGCACCATACTTCAACTAAATAAGTTTCCTAAGCCCACTCACTCTTCTCATCCCCTGCAGAAGTTTGCAGATTGGTTAAATTTAGCTGCAAGAAATTCTCTTGCAGGGTAGTCTTCATGATTATATGAAGTCGTTCTCTGATTAGGAGTGCAGAAAAAAATTAGGATGAGTATCACCAGAGTAAAAATGGAAACACAAGTTAGATTGCTGAATGAGTCATCTGGCAGAAATATGTAAACTAAAAGCAACAGAAAACCCAGAATAGCTCTTTGTGAAAGAAAACATCATAGTGGCAGAAATCTATCCATGCAACTTTCAGAGTAAACTACAGCAGATTTGACACACTTCAGGTCATATTTGTAATAGTTTTTGTAAGATTTAGAAGCACTTTGGAAAAAAATGAAACTGAAATTTCCAGATTTGCTGCAAAATCATAACAATATCCAAGGAATAGAAAATAAACAAAGAAAACTTTCATCACCTACTTGTAACAAAGATGTTGCAGACCACAGGCAGTATTTTTATGATTTAGCAAGTCACTTCCTTTTCAGATAAAAAACCACCGTGTGAAATCTGACTTTTTACAGTGGTTAAACCCCTGTAGCTATTCACCTTCATGCAATGAGCTTCTTCACTGACTGCTTGACAGGTACAGGTAATTGATGGATGCTTCAGGAAATTTCACACAGGCAGACACCATATGCCACAAGACACACCAATTCCTACCCTGGTTGCTGGCTTCCCTCTCCTGTCACATCCAAAATGTTGACAATTCTCAATGGAAACTGTTGATCTTCAAAAAATTATGTAACTTCCTCTAAATTTAGCCTTTACAACACACAAACAGGTGTCCAGCTAATGCATTGCTAATGCAATCCCACTATATGCTTTCTTTTAAAGGCAAGCTGTATAACCATAGATGACCGTGTAACGCCAAGTACAATATTCACACTGCTTTGTCATGAAGTCTTTATTTCTACATTCCAAGTCACTAGGCAGCATTATTTCTAACACTGCTCTGGATCATTCCTGATCCATTAAACCACTACAGATTGCAAACAGACTGTGTCAATGTTAAGTGTATCTGTTTCCAATTTAGGTTTAAAAAAAGCCATCCTCTGAGTGATGGGCTCCTATATTTTCCTGCTAAATTGGCACTCTGTAATTATTTTCCACAATTTCAGACAAGCCATTTCCATATCTATTTGGAGACTCTTAGCTCAGGTTTATGAACAGAGATTTTTGTCAATGCAGTTCCAAAGTTCCACCTTCCACAGTAGGCGACTGTGCTGCTTTGCTTTTCAGTCCACAGTGCTTCGTTCTCTGTAAGAAAGAACAACTTTCTTCTAACGGGCATATGTTAGATCTTAAGGGAAAAAAAAAATAATAGCTTACTATCTACCAGGGAAGAGAAATCATCAACAAAATCCCTCCTGAGCATCGTCATTTTTGTCAGAGGAAAGGCATAGATTTCTTATGTTCCCTCCAGAGGCTGGTATACATGAAAGATGAATTAGTTCAATAAAACTCCAGTGGAGAAACCTTCTTATTTAGCTCAAATGCAAGACCTTGGGGTTTTAAAAGCCCAAAATAACATCCTGCTTATAGCCTAATTGAGAAAAGTAACCAAAAAATAACCCCAATTCAAAAAAATACACATATGCCTTTAATTAATTCACAACTTTTTTGTCATAATTTATCAGCTTTAGGGTTTTTTAATGTGTCTGAAACAGTAGTACAACAACTCCTGACCCCTGGCTGCCAACAGTACTTGTCTGGACCTGTCTTTTGGTCATCTTCAGTGTGGAACATGTCCCTACGACTTAGTTTGTTCAGATAAAATCAGATCCTTCAGAGCATGTGTGGGTCTAAAACCTGTCTATCTGATAATGCAGATTCATTTCTAACCTGTAACTGCTAACAGCAGATCTAGTTCAGGTTCCTATACCTGCAGGTTAGGTTATTAATCACAGGTATGCTAGTTTGGTACCCATGGTTAATACTAGACAGAAGTTTTTAACCTGTCTGTGTGTGCCTGTGCAAAATTATGGTCTGCTTTGGAATACCTGGTGCTCTGCATGGGCTGCATGTGCCATCACTGAGTGCTGCAGGCAGCACTATACCTACAGGGATCATTGGAGCTGGGATGTAGCCCTGGGACACGCAGAAAAGGAGAAGGAAGAGTATGATTAAACTTCAACAATGGGCAAAAATTCATCTTTTGTGAGGGGTTTTATGATTTCTGAAGTTCATGTTCCCTCCTAGGTGACCCTTAACCCCACCTTCTGAACTGTTTTGTGATTGAGATCTGTGGGGAGGAAAAGGGTGTCAAAAGTTGAGGTACTCATCATTCAGGAATCTAAATGTTCCTTTCAGAATGGATTCATAACAGTTTTGTTCTTCTGATAGCACATATATTTTATCTGTATTTTAATGCCTGCACAAGTGTTTATGAGGATAATTATCTCAAGCAACTGAAAAATAGAAAAATATAGAGGTCTCTCCATCTTTTAGTTCTACCAAGTGGCGAGGTTCCCAGACAGACCTGCTGGTGTTCACATAAGGTGCAAAGACTGGAATAAAGTCTGCATGTGAAACAGCTCTGGGATTTTGTCCTTCCTTGGTGAACCCATGGTGAGTGAATGGAGTTAGTTCTCACTTCTTCATACCTCTTAACAGCTTTGGTGAGGAAAGACACGTTCCCAGGGAACACTTAAAGGATGTACTTTTAAGGTTCAAAATAATGCTAAATATTATATATGGCATATATAGTGTTGGATATGTCTGGAGGGGATTGATAGAGTATTGCCTCGTTTCTTCTGCTTTGAAGGATTTCTCATGCATTCTACTGAGCTCAGCCCAACGTATCTACCCAGAGCCTGGTACAAGGTACCCAGGGAGTGAATGTGGTTCTCAAGATCTAAAATGTTCTGTCAAAGATTTCCTTTTATCTCACCTAAGAGCCTGTAATTAATATCTCTTGCTAACTTCAATAACAAGGTGCTTTAAATGTTGTAATGCCATGGTATACATTGGGAAGTGCTTTCTCTCACCTGATGCTTGCCACTATCTTCATCTCTGCCTTGGCATTTTTTGTGTCTCTCACTCTTCTCACTTAGGTATTTTCGGGTGCTGTCTTGGTAGCAATAACAAAATGGTGCTCATATCTGTTTTCTTAGTGCAGGACTAACCCTATGAATAAACACTGCATTGTGTGCTACAAACTAGTTTGATGAATTTTGACATGCAGCAAGGGAATTTCATCGCTGCTTTCAGGGACTTTATGACAGTTCCTGAGACACGGATGTGTCCTGGGAGCTGGGAACTGGCATGCTGCCCATGAGCCTTGGAAAAAGTCCCACTCAGGGTCAAAAAGAAGTGCAAATAATAAAAAGTAATGCGTGACCTGCTTGATGAATTTCCCTGTGTCAGGAGCTTGATCCACAAGACTTAGATTTCAGTTATTTCTCATCAGAAAATCAGGGAATTTATAGTAAACCTCAGTGATCTAAGGCCCCTTCTAGAAAGACATTCATAACTGCTCCCAAGAAAAGTGGAAATGCTGGGCTCTTGGACTTAATTAAATATCTATCAATTTAATATCAGTCTGGTATTTCAAAACTATAGGAAGATCGTTAAGGGCAAGATTCCATTTTACACAGGTGAGACTCTCCATAAAGATGCTGTTTCAGTTGCTCCCCTTGATTATCCTTCTCATTAAAAAATACCTTGTAATGTCCATCCTAAAGTTTTCTGTTTGTAGTTTCAGGCCATTGCTTCTTATCATAGCATCCTCTGAGCACTATCTTCTTTATATTTATGGCTACTCTGAAGCTATATATAAACTATGATCACATCCTTCCTGAATCTTCACTTTAATAGACTACATAAATTTTGCTCCCTCCATGTCTCCACTTGTAATTTTTTCTCTGATACTTTTATCTTTCTTGTCACCCTTTGTATTTCTTTGGTTTTCCACTGCCTTCCTAAATGGTGTCACTCTTTTGCTGACAAAATCTATTTTTTACCAATGACAGAAGAAAATGAGCAAAGAAAAGGCATTTTTTAAACTGCCACTTATTCTTTTGCAAAGTCAGAAAGATTAAAGGTAAAATTCTCTAGTTCCATTTTCTACCTGTGGCTGTTCCTGTCTTTTGACCATCAGGAAAGATTATAAATTGCCCAAGAGTTACGGGGTTTATAACAGTAGTCACTGTCTATCGCAGCTATCTGTTTCATACTCATTAAGTTTTCCTTTCTAGAACATTTCTCCAAGGACAATGGTACAAAATCTAACAACAATAAAAACCATTGTGGGGAAAAATGAATAGTCCAGGGACACTCTTCAGCATATCTGTCAGAGAGATGTCCAGCAAAGGTCTGAAGTAACTTAACATTACTGTCATCAAAGATAAAAGTGTGTCTGTGTATAGGAAATGTTCTCTGCAAAGCTGCTCTTTCACATATGTGAATGTGTAAGTTTGTAGGATGAACTGCAGATGGAATAATGTTTTCTAATATTTCCCACAGAAACTAGTTTATTTCCTAATGACCCTTGGCTAAATTCATAAATACTGTATTTTTATCTGTATTTTCATTGTTCTGCTTGGCAGAACGAACATCTTTGAGTCTTTGCCTTCTATGCCTTGCATTTTGATGTGAATTTGATCCCTAGCTTTGACAGTATTTTTATGTTCTGGTACAATTAAGCCTCCTCATGAAAACACCGATATCTGTCATTGTTGTTCTTACCAAATGACAGTTATTCCCTGGCAACATGACAACTATGAAAGGTACCCAGTTTCCATTACATTTTCCTCTGCAGCCCAGATACCTACAGTGTATATACATATTTTTATATGTTTCTGTGCACTGAAAATTGCGCACTGTGGAATTATCTGCTGCTGCTGAGGTCCTACTGTCTGCTGGGGACAGGAATCTGCTGTCATGCCAGGATCTGGGGGTTTTATTCTCTTTTGATGTCAAAGGGGAATATGTGGATGTGGAGCAGAAGGAGAAACAAGAATATAGACCAGATAACTGATCAATGCTTTGTGCTATTCTTACCTTCTGATTTCTCAAATCTATAAGAATAAACCAATTTCTGCCATCGTGTTCATGAAAGAAAGTCAGGACTGAGAAACCCTGTGCTTCTTTTCCATACCCACAATAATTTCTCTCCCCTGAGAGCTAAAGAGGCTCCACAATGCATAACAGCTGACACTGTGTACTTTATTTATTGTATTCTCTTCTGCAGCAGCTATCGATTCATCTGCAGAATTCACAAATGGGAGACACGATATTTGTCACTTTGTTATATAAATGCTAACTAACCATCAGGGAATTGGAAATATATATCCTTTGACTCGGGAACCTGTGTACAGTACTGAAACTGAGGAAGGGGTTTAGGCTTTGAGAAAACTGCCTCTGGTGTTCTGTATCATGTACTAGTTTGCCACATCATCACAAGAAGAGACCATCAGTGAATCCACACACAGTGCCTCTATGATATATCAGCATAGTAAGAAGATGTGTAGTAGTGGGAGAGAAACAAGGTTAACTCACCTGCAGACAGACTTTGGTTTGGTATTGCCAAAAGTAGACCTTTGACTATTTATAGTAGCCTGTTTAGTTCAGATCTTCAAGCATTTTGCAGTTGAGTACTGTGCTGTATCTGTTGTATTTTTAATACTGATCCTGAATGTACAGTTGACTGACCGCCTCCTAATTATGTGTCATTAACATATACACAAACAGCCTTGTTCCTGATTTGAAATAAACCACATGAACTGAGCAGTTTTCCCCTGCAACAGTCACCATAATTCATTTTAATCTTTCCAGGAACAATTACTTGCTATGAAGGAAGCTAATAATATGGTTTGGTCTTATTACAGTATGGTATGTTGCAGTTAACGCCAGCAGAAGGTAGAAGCAATTTTGTCTAAGGAAACTGAGGTTCAGCACTGCTGTAACTGAGGGATAAGGAACATGACAGCCATGGAGGACACCTGCATTTTCCCTACTCATTTATTCCAGCATCAATAACAGGAGAATTTTCTTCTGCAGACCCTGAAATCCTGAGCCTGTGCATGTAAATACAGCCAAGGTAAGGCAATGGACTTTGCTATGTGTTGTATAACACCTAACTAACCCAGTGGAGCTCCTGGTGGTTTTGAGGCTGCCCAGATGAACTGAAACAAAATCACTGATCTTAAAGTCCTTTCCAACCCTAACTATCCTATGATTCTATGATTTACTGACTGCAGTGTGGCTACCTGTAATTCAGTCATAAATACAGCAGTATGACAGAGAGCACACAGCAGTTGTCTCCATCTTTTCTCCCTCTAACTTTCTTTGGTGTGCAGTAGTTAAGGATATGACTATTTATACATATTTATATTCTCTATAAGAATATATTCTCTTTAATCTTGGCACTGCATGCTGTCCTGGGGATCTTGGTTCATAGCAAATGTTTCATTAGCTCTTCTCGCAAGTACAGAGACATTGGACTTCCCAGAAGCATTTTTGAGGTTTTAAGGGGTTTTGTGAGGCGTTTCACAGCAGGTGAGAATAAAACAAAATAACCAAGAAATGCATTTTATTTTCCCAAACTATGGCTGTAAGAAAATAACAAGTTTGCTCACTTTAATTTTGTTCACAACCCTCACTTAAGGGTTTTTTTAGATATTGCTCGATTGCCAAGAAGATACTTTTTTTTAGCAAAAATAAGCATGGCCTGTGTGGCCTCAAGAAACTAAATGGCTTCATGTTTTGTTCTGAGAAATGCTGCTATTGGGTTTTGAACCAAATGGCTTTACAGGAAAATACTGCCTTCTTCTGCCAGGGAGGGCTGGAAATAAACACCATGGCTGGAATTCATCTGAACAGGGAGAAAGCTAATCTTTGTGACTGCTCTTCTGAAAGCCTTATGCACACTACAGAATAACAATTCCCCTCTCCTCTCTTATTTAATTCTGAATGTCTTTCTCTGTTCTTGGAAATATTAATGATAGAATAGAATCATAGAATTGTTTGGGTTGGAAGGAATCTTAAAGATCATCTAGTTCCAACCCCCCTACCACAGGCAGGGAATTATGAGGACAGATTTTATCATGCCCCTATGTGCATTTCAGATCCTTCCTGCTGATTTTTGATTTCTTACTTGAAGATGAAGGCTATAAAGTCTGTATGACCCCACAGTGGATTGTGACTCTTGCCACTTATACATCTATAATCACTATAAACAGGACACCAGATGGGAATATGAACCCTGTCAGCAGTATCCTCATAGCTCTGGCACCCAGAAAGACTAAATGGCTGTATGATTAATTAGTGCTATGCACTTCATGAAGGCAAAGGGGAACGGGTGACCCCACATATCTCCATGACCACTTGGCCTGGATGTGACTATATTACTATATCAGCTAATGGCTGATAGAAGTTGGGGGCTGTGAGATACCACAAGGTGATAAAGCCAGACTTTCAAACAAGTAGTGGGCTCAGAATATTTCATGAGGATTAAAGCTTGGAAGAGCTCACAGCAGCACGCTTTAGATGCTGCTCTCCTCTGATAAAACTTCTACATCCTGTCATCCTACATCCAGAGGGATAGTGCAGCCTCATTCCTTGCCCTCCCACCCCAGCTCCCAGGCCCAGAGCATCAGACTGATCATGGGCCAAGCAATTGTAATGATGAGGACCCCCATTGGCCCATTCTGTCCATCCTCCTTTTCAGAAACCGTGAGGCCTCAGGAAGGGGGCCCCCTTCATTCACCAGCAAGTGTGTCCTGTTGCTAAAGACATATGATTCAGTTTTCCATTACCCCCGTATTGCATCTTGTTCTGCATGTTATCAAAACTCCAGATGGGGAGATGAAGAGGGCAACAGGTACTGAAGTGTCACTTATAAGCCACAGGAGGAATTACAACACATCTTTTCTCCATGAGTGACGGTAAGAGGAATGCTGACCTGCTCTGACAAGCCCCAGCCAACTGCAAGAAACAGCAGGGTCATTTGCAGAAATGCAATTTTCAGGAGCCTATGACCAAGGAAGCAGAGGTTTGTGGGTTGGTTTCCCTCCAGGAAGTTTCACACCACATGTGCAGTGATGATGCTTAGCCCAAACAACTAGACTTAAACTAATTCCTGGACATTTCTTTGAGCTACTTGCAAGAGATGCTAAAGACTCAGCACAAATCACTTCAACTTACTGACCCACTTCCATTGTGCCAAGTTACTTACAAACATAGCTGTAGCCCCTAGCACCTCTGTGCTGAGGTTTTTCCAAGCCAAGAAGCCAGGCCCTTCAGACAGCATAGTGGCCCTGCAGGTTTTGGAGCAGGAGGTGACTTCTACCAGTGCCCAGGTCAGAATGACCATGTGAAGCCAAGAGCTCAGAAATACTGTCGCAACATTTAACTTTGTAAGCACTGTTCCCCTTTCCCAAAGGCCTAATTCTGATCTGAGTTTCAATAGTTACATGTCAACAGATGTCCTGATTTACACCAATGTTAAAGGCCTAAAAATCCACCTTTTACCATATGTTCTCTGGAATGAGAAAACAGGCTGACTGACACTTTTATTACTACATTCTCCATGCCTTGATAAATAAATCCACCACAACTGTCATTCATGGGACAGCATGATGACAAAACACCATGGAGTTTCTCCATGATCATTCTGACTGAAAGAGAAAATGGGAATGGAAAGCAAAAAACTTCAATTTTGCAGAATGCCATTTGCAGTTGGCTCCAGAATGTCATTACTATATAACAAATGTGAGCTGGCAAGCATCTGCTTCTTAGCAGAAAATTGAACTATTTTGTTGGGGATGGCTATAGTTTAATATCTGTGATAAATCGTCTGTAGGAGGTAGGGAAGAGGGGAAAAAATTGCTATAAAGCTCATGCAGAGAAGCAGGATTGGCTGTGACTGCTTAGAATTCAGAGCAGAATTTCTGCATTTTTATTTACACCAAGAGCTTTGAGAGATCACACCTCAGTAACCAGATTTTGTTCCAGAAATTTAGCCATCTAAAAATTAAGCTAAATTTGGTCAGCATTGTGAAACCTCACCCCTCTCTTCTTTTCCTTTGAGAACAAAATACAACTAATTAACCTACTAAACAGATCCCATGAACATCTATGGATCAAAGAATGGGTCAACAGAGAAAAGATACTAGGAGCAACAAGTCAAATGAATCGAATAGCTTTCGGCAGCCTGAACTGGAAAAAAGGCAGTTTGTGCTAGCACAGGAGTGCTCGTCTGCTTTGCCATATTGTTAGATTATATAAGAGAGCATAAATAGAAAGACAAGAAGAGGTAACCACAAACGCAGAGTAAATATAAGATCAGTGGACCATTGACCATTCCACGCTTAAAAAGATCTCATCCAAATGACCTTGGCACATTAAAAGCCTCTCCTGAGTTTCTCCTGCTCTTCTGAGAAATGCTTCCTACACATACAGCCAAGGCTACTCTAGGGCTTAGTATACTCAGCTGCAAAAATGAGAAACCCAAGCACTAATAAGACCTCTTCTCAGCCTCAGGGGATTCAAACCTATGTTCCATGGAAATGTGTGAGTAAATTATCAAGTGAATAGGTTGTTGTTGGAAAGTATCTGACCATCCCTCAACATGAGGAGGAACTTCTTTACACTGAGGGTGACAGAGCACTGGAACAGGCTGCCCAGGGAGGTTGTGGAGTCTCCCTCTCTGAGGACATTCAAAACCTGCCTGAACGTGTTCCTGTGTAACCTGTCCTGGGTGAACCTGCCTTAGCAGGGGGGTTGGACTAGATAATCTCCAGTGGTCCCTTCCAACCCCAATGAGTCTGTGATCCCAATTAAACCACCTCCTCATCCAGTGATGACTGCAGTATTTATTGAACAAGAAGAAGAAAGCCCAGACAGAAGATTTAGTCAATAGGATAATATTTAGACAACTCAGTTGTAATAAAGAGAATCCTGGAGCCATGGTCTTTGCTTATGTGGGGATTTGTTTCTTCTTTTTGCATTTTATTTTTTATAAGCCTGTAACTAATATAAGATGCCTATACAGTTCTTGGTATAGATAGCACTGAATTCCAGCCTCTATTTGGCTGCATGGGTTTTGGTTGTTTGGTTTTTTTTACCTATCAGACCAACAATGGAAACAAATCTGAGTGTGCAGGGTCCTACTGAATTGATGTGCATCAGTATGTCATGCTGAAGACAAATTAGAAATGAAGGAAGAGATTGGTACTTAGGGAAGCATTCAGGACTGGGATTTGCTGTTTTATCCAACACCCAGACAGCTGTCTGTCTGCATCTCCTGAAAATACCATTTCTTTGTGGAAGAAAAGCCTTTTCAAGAGAGGAAACATGCTAACAAATGAGATGGGGAAAGTTACCAATGTTACTCTGTTCCTGCACAGTTACTTGATGATAAAAGGTAACGGGAATGATGGGTTTATACATAAACTTTTCCTGGTGATGAGGAGCAAATCCTACAACCCCTTTCTGCCTGTTTAACCTCTTAGCTGTCAGATTCCTTTCAGATTCTATCTTCCTAATAAAGCATTTTCTTGCTGAAATAGGAAGGAAGCAATTGGGAATTTCCTGGCTATGTAGAAAAGCAGGTATGTGATTCTTCCATGGACTTTGAATTATTTCAAAGAAAAGAGGAGCTTGCTGCTCATCTTCTTCAGCAGCTGTGGGTTCAGGTTGCTGCTGAGAGCACTGATTCACAGCATGCTTTCAAAAGGACATTAACCTGGGTGGAAGAGACCAGAAATAGGAGCTGCCTCTAGACTTTTAAAATCCATCAGTAGGGGAGATACAGTTCTAACTGGACATGGAAAATGATAAACAGCATCTTCACATTCACTTTGAGAAGTGTCCTCATGATTACCCTTCATACAGGTGCTCTTTCATCAGAGCATGCTCTTCCAAACACCCTCTATTCTCAAGGCCAGGAGGGTGATTCATTTTTTTGTATCAGATCTTCATCCAGAAGATACCAAATAAACCCTGAAAAAGCTGTGTTAAGAACATCATGGAGACCCTCATGTTCTTCTTGTGGGTTTTCAGAGCATTGAAGGATGTTGTTGCTCCATGCATTCAAGACTCAGGCCACCAAATGCAGTGGAATTAAACAAGAAACTATCTGAAGGGCAGAAGACATGGAGACATTTCAAAGCTAAGAAACAAGCCAATAAACTTCACTAGTGCCTTTGGAAACAACTCTACCAGGGCTTTTCAAGTTTATGTCACATCTTTTATTAATAACTAGGTATTTCAAAAGCTCCTCTTTCTCTTCAGTAGTTTCCTAATGTGTTTTCCATTGCAATTCCCCTAGTTCTCAAACACATTTTGCCTTTTGGGCATCTTGGGCAAAAGAATATCCCATTAAGAGCTGGCAACTTGGAAAGCTCCCAGGATGGTATCGCTTTTGCCCACGCCTGGCATATTGCTTAGCAACACCGAGGAACATTTATTGCACATCCTGCTATTTATGTTTCATGCTTCACATGTTGACTTTCTTTCTTGCCTCCAAGTTCCTCTGGTGGAATTGCTGCATGTTAGGTGCCCCAGCAGTGAGGCAAAAACACAAGCCCCCATTGTATCCCTACCAGCTAATCAGGCAAATTATTTCCCCTGCTGTGACAAGCCCATCAGCTTTTCCTGCTTGCTGTTATGGAAAGATGCAACACCTGATTAATAGCCAATATACACTCATTGTTAAAGTAATGCTATATTCACAGATACAGGAATTTTAATAAGGATGTTTTCAACCTTTAAAGCTGATAATGACTTACCTAGAGTGGTTTTAAACACTGTCAGACATTCCATTTTGTACAAGGTCCTGCTTTCATTGCCCTTTTAGCATAGTCCAAAGAACTCTTTGCCCTTTGGTGGTCCACTGTTTCACTAGTACACCTGTACTACCATACAGGTATTCATTGAAACATAGAATAGTTAGGGTTGGAAAGGACCTTAAGATCACCCAGTTCTAACCTGCTGCCGTGGGGCTGGAATACCTCACACTAAACCATACCAGCCAAGATCCTGCCCAACCTGGCTTTGAACACTGCCAAGGGTAGAGCATTTATCACTTCTTTTGGTGCCTCTTCCAGTGCCTCTTCCAGTGCCTCACGACCCTCACGGTAAAGAGTTTCTTCCTTATATCTAACCTGGACTTTCCCTGTTTAAATTTAAAGCCATTCCCCCTTGTCCTACCACTACAGTCCCTGATGAAGAGTCCCTCTCCAGCATTTCCCACAGGTGACTGGGAAAGACTGAGAATGACTGGGCAGCAGGAGGCACAAGTGGCTAAAGGTGCCCAAGAACACTCTGCTTCTAGAGTGCACACCAACAGAAAGCCCAGACTGGGACTATAATGTGCTATGCTACAGAGCAGCAGCTGCAGTACACATGAGGATAATAATGTGTTGGATTTTCTGTCTGAGGGGCTTCACTTTTTAAAGATGTGACTTTGATTACAATTGTTTAGAGAGGAGCTCAACAGATAACATAAGTTCGGAATAGACATTTACCCTGCTATCCCAAAATGGATGTTTTTCAGAGTGAAAAGAGAGAGGAAACTCTCTTTAATAACTAGCTGAATTTCTTTGCAGTGAATTCAGATATCTGGCAAACAGCAAACCCTGTATATATTGAATATAAATATGAAACAGGAGAAACATATGTAGAAACATAGGAAAAAATACCAATGATAATTGTCTGAAATGCAAAGGGATAGATTCAGAGGTGTGTCAAAACCTCTTTTTGGTGGCATTTCATTTAGCATCTCAGATTTTACTCTGGGATTTAGGGCTTTGGTCTGAATCTAAAGCGTGATTTCTGGAAGCAGCTGAGTTATGTTCTGGGAATCAATCCCAGTGACTGAACATGAAATATAAACTAAGACCCATATACCTGATGCACTATTTCCATTCTGCTTATGCATTTGACTGCAAACAAGATGAGAAAGAGCTTCTCATGAAAAATTTGACATTAATTTAAGCTAGCCATCTGTAGAATAAATATATATTGGACATTGGGACTTTAACACAACGAATCAATTTGAATCTTGATGTAAGTGGAAATTATTTCTGTATGTAGCCAAAAAACACATTTCTGGGGAAGACTGGAATACTTTGTGAGAAAAGAAATAAACATAATAGCTTAGAAGAAGGATATTAAATACAGTTGGGAATACAGAACACTTCAGATTAAAATCATATAAATTACAGTCATACCAAAGAGGGTCAGTTACTGCCATTACACAATAAATGAAAGCACAACAGTGGCAAAAAAAATCTGTTATGAGATTGAAGAAACTCAATGTCTCAGTGTTGAGTGCTGTGAGTCCGAATACATGCACACAAGGTATTTCAGGTTTTCCACAGAAAGTGCAGTGACATTAGGCATTTTGTCAATGCTTCTTCCTAAGTTTTCATGGCACATCTAACTGAAATGGCCTCAGGATGCAGATAAAGTTTTTAGTTGCTTGGGTGATGTCCTGAAAAAATCAACACAGATTTGAAAGCTAACAATGGATCACTGAGAGAAAAATGACTGCAAGGGAGAAATTGCCATGTGTCTCCAGCTGTTCATTATTAAATACTAGAAGCCATGCAGTAATCATCCTCATCAAAAGTGTGAACAGTAACATTTCTATAACAGCAAGCAGTGACAGGACATGGTGTGATGGCTTTAAACTGAAAGATGGGAGATTCAGATTAGATATAAGGAAGGAATTATTTATTGTGAAGGTGGTGAGGCACTGGCAAAGGTTGAAAAAAGAAGTTGTGGCTGCCCCATCCCTGGCAGTGTTCAAGGCCAGGTTGGACTGGGCTTTGAGCAATGTGGTCTAGTAGAAGGTGTCCCTGCCTGTGGCAGGGAGTTGGAACCAGACGATCTGTAAGGTCTCTTCCAACCGAATCCATTCTACAGTTCCATGATCCTACTTGGGATATGAAATGAATGGGAAAACAACATGGACATAGACATAATTGAACACGTTTTTCATTCTACCACTGAGTGCAGGTAGGAATGAGTGGATCAAAGAGGATGATTGTGTTCAAAACTTCCCCCACTTGGGGAAAGTGGGGCTCACTCATGCAAAGCTAGAGGCGGCAATCAGCACCAAGTGCTGCTTGGCAGAAAGGCAAGAATCCCTGCTTTTATAGCAGTGGGCCCATGGCCTCAGGAGTGACAGTGGCTCGCACCCTTCTGATCCATTTTGTCAATGTACTATGTGCTGCTGGGATGTGGAGTCCAAGTGGCTGTTTGACCCACACCATCTCCAGCGTAAGGTATTTTGTCCTGAGCAAGGGAGTGTGTCCAGCAGCTTCCCACTGAGCCTTTATGCAGGGCTCATGGCAAAACCTTAGGAGTCTCAGGATGAGTAACCTGTACTCTAAAACGTGCTGTCAAGCAGGTTGCACAGTTCCCTGCCCAAGTAAAAGAGGAGCTACCTGACTACTCAAGACTTAAGATACAGCTTGGGCTGATGAAGACCACCACTGATAGCAAAAGAACGTGTGCAAGCCACCATTAAAGTTAGTGTGCAAGGATTTTGAGTCAAATGAGGACCACGTGTTGTCAGTAAATGTGGGTCAAGGTGGTAACAGCCTTCCGGAAACCTTATGTTCCTTTAAGCCTGCCAGCCAGATATTTAAAAGAATGAACACTTTAGCTGGTGCAGAAATGTTCTTTCCTTCAGAAGACTGCAGAAATTGCAGATTGCTTTTAAGACAGGCTCATGGCCTCTTTTTACCAGGAGAATTCCAAATATCTGCTGACACCCTCAGGCAGAAAGGCAAATTTCCTCTTGGTTTAAAAAGAGAGTTCCTCTCTCTCCAAAAAAAAGGGAAACAATCTAAAATCCAGAAAACCCACATCCAAGTAACTCCTCAGGAGGGGGAGTTTGCTCATTTTATCATCCAGAAGTTGCTCATCCGCAATATCCCATGCTCAGGGCTCTGAGGCCACAGTTCCTGTTCTGAGCAACCTATAAGAATATGAGTTAATACCTTCTTTATACTCAGTTATCCAGATATTTATATCTTCCTACATCTTCCCCCACTAGATAGTAAATATTCCCAAGGTAAGAAGAGCTCAGGAGGCCCAGAGCATGATTGGGAACTGCTAAAAGCCAGGCAATAAGTGCCAGCTTCTCCAGGAATAAGAGACAACCAAGAAGCAAAGAGCCAGAATGGCTGCATGCTCAAACAATAGCAGTAGAACTACTCTATTCCTGGGATTCTGGGCCTGGCCCTGGGCAGTGCAATGGTCTGACTGCATCATGGTGATGATGTGGTCCTATCCTCAGCCTCCTGCTACTTATGTCATTATTTCTGAAGTGCCGGCTCTGTGTGATTAGGTGAGAACTATTTACATGCTTAAAAATCAGTTTTGTCACTTGCAAACTTAAAAACAAAATAAGAGGGGAATAAAGAAGAAACACATGACAAAAAATAAAAGCTCTTTATTCCAGCCGTATTATCTTAAATTGCTTTCCTCCTTCTTGGATGAAAAAAAAAATGCCCTTCTAAGGCTCAGTTGAACGTTCGGCATCCTCATTTCCAGGCTTTTCACTGCTAAAAGGAAACAACAAGGACACTGCTCAGTTCTGATACAGGTTTCTGTCTATGGCGTTTCCTGGAGGAGGTGATTTTCCAGATAAGGAAAGTACCTGTTACTGTACACCAAAAGTTTTCAGTTTGGCTGTGATTCTGCATGCAACAGGCATTAATTCATTTGTACTGGAGCTAGGGTAATATTCTCTCATGTTACTACCACTGAAGACAGTTTGAAAAGGTCTCTTATGAAAACTTAACCCAGAGTAACTGTTGTTTTAATCCCTGTTTCACATACACCTCGTAACACATGCTCTGGCTTGGAATTTTACTCCAACCTTGCTCAGAGTCCTAACTTGCCATGTGCAGTATCTACCATTGACTTGTGAATGACATAATGCAATGCAGCAAATGCAGACTTCAACAGCAAAGGGCACACAGGAGATGAGGTTACAGGACAACAGGGGAAAGATCTCCTTGTTCTTTTTCTAGAAATGACATGATTTGAAGGGAAGAAAAGTGAAATGTGAGCTCAGGAGGATCAAGGAAGGGCTTCTGCAGAGGAGCAAGAACACTGTAAGCCAGACTGCACCAGCCAGAGGGAAATTCCATTGCACGAATGCATTTCTAGATTGAAAATTTGCAATAAGTGAATACTGCTTGATCTTCACATCTCCTCCTTCAGGTTTCCCAAAGTTCTTTGTGGGTTTCTATTTTTTGTGTTTTGGAGGGTTTCCTTTTTCAAAGTGGTAACTATATTTTAACATATATTCTTTCATGACAAAACTTCTTCCCCCTTCTTGCCCACACAAGCCCTCTTCTTCCCTCCCTGTAAGGAACAACCCAGAGACAAATCATTATAGGCTTCAATATCCAATCTCAGCACCTTCACCCTGAACATCAGGGGAGACAAGAAAAGAAATAGATGGAAAAAAATAGGAGAAACCTCAGACATTTGGGGAGGGGTTGTATGTTTAGAGAACAGAGATGGTTTGCTCAGTTGAGTTACACACCTTTGATTAGCCCAAGCACTTCCTCATGGCACACTGCCTTTTAGGGTAAAGGTGCCCTGAATTAGTGGAACTGCTTCATGTGTTACCTGTTATCACCTCTGAGACAGATTTACCCTCAATGCATGAGTGAGGCCCCTCTGCTGAGATGAGATTTGCATCAAGTCCTTTGTCTGGTAGTTATGACAAACAGGATTGAGACTTCATCTGAACATAAGAAGTGAGAGGCATTTCATGAGGGGCTCTTCATTAGGGACTGTAGTAACAGGACAAGGGGTAATGGGTTCAAACTTAAACAG
>NDXB01002352.1:71764-96899 GCA_002631895.1 Agapornis roseicollis | reverse complement strand
CAACTCTCTGCCTTCTTCCTTTCAACCAGTTCTCCATCCACCTCACTACCTGATCATCAAGCCATCGATTACAGATGTCCAGATTGCTTAACTGATCCCTAACCCAATCCTCATGTACCAAAACAAACTCCTCCTTTTTCCTGACTCCTTCTGGGGCTCCAGGAACCTGGGGCCTCTGGGGAGAGTCTGCAGGACAGAGGCAAAGAAGGCATTCTGCACCTCTGCCTTCTTTATATCCTCTGTCTCCAGGGCACCTACCTCGTTCAGCAGTGGGCCTATATTACCTCTTGTGTTAGTTTTACCTGCTATGTATTTGAAGAAGCCTTTTCTTTTATCCTTAACCCGACTCGCAAGATTAAGTTCCAAGAAGGCCTTAGCTCTCCTAATTGCCTCCCTACATCCTCTAACAACTGTCCTATATTCCTCCCAAGTGGCCAGCCCCTCCTTCCATAGTCCATAGATTCTCGTTTTCCACCTGAGTTTGCCCAGCAGTTCCTTGTTCAACCATGCCGGTCTCCTGGCTCCCTTAGTTGACTTCCTACCCATTGGGACGCTCTGATCCTGAGCTTGGAAGAAGCGGTCCTTGAATGCTGACCAACTATCTTGTGCCCCTTTACCACCTAGNGCTCTGATCCTGAGCTTGGAAGAAGCGGTCCTTGAATGCTGACCAACTATCTTGTGCCCCTTTACCACCTAGTACCCTTTCCCATGGGACTTCCCTTAGCAATTGATTGAAGAGACCAAAGTCAGCCCTTTGGAAATCCAGAATTGCAGCCTTGCTAGGTATTCTATTGCTCCCACACAGGATTCTAAACTCCACCATCTCATGGTCACTGCAGCCAAGGCTGCTATTGACCATCACCACTTCAACCAGACCCTCCTTGTTGGCGAGCACTATATCCAGCAGCGCTCCTCTCCTAGTTGGTTTGTCCACCATTTGCATTAAGAAGTTATCACCAATGCACTGGAGGAACCTCCTAGACTGTGAATGATTGGCCATGTAAGTCTTCCAGCAAATATCGGGGTAGTTAAAATCCCCCATGAGGACCAAGGCATGCAGTTGTGAGGCTGCTTTCAGTTGCCTGTAGAAAGCCTCATCAACTCCTTCGTCCTGATCAGGAGGTCTATAATAGACCCCCACAACCATATCACCCGCACCAGCCTGCCCCTCAATTTGTACCCACAGACTTTCCACTTGCTCCTCATCTGCCCCTGTACAGAACTCAACACATTCTGTTCGCTCTCTCACATAAAGAGCAACTCCATCACCTCGCTCTGCTGACCTATCCTTCCTAAAAAGGACATAGCCATCCATGACCACATTCCAGTCATGCGAGCTGTCCCACCAGTCTCTGTAATTGCCGCCAGATCATAGCCTTTAGACCGCACACGGACTTCTAACTCCTCCTGTTTATTCCCCATGCTGCGTGCATTGGTGTACAGGCATTTCAGGGAGCATGAATTTGATGAAGATCCACATCTTTAAAAGCTGGCATTCAAATATCCTTTAGAAATCAAGCAGTCATGCAAGTAATGATTCTCAATATTACTGTTACCTAAACTTGTACAAAGTAATGTTTTTGTAAAAGCCCAACTTTGTGCTGTTGTTGCACCCATTTTCATGCCTTGACTGTTCTCATCTGCTTCAGACTGTCTAGTTTCTAATCATTTAATTCTAGAAGCTTAAGAACTTATATAACTCAAATTTGAAACTAGCAGCTGGCATGGCAGGAAACGGCTCACGAGCACAGGGCAGTACCAGGAGCATTTTAAGGGAATATAAAGAGAGCCCAACCTAATGCAGCTTCTGAGAAGTTATCTTTTCTCCTTCAGCGTCTCTTCACCATCCTGAACTGTCTTACACTTGCATCTTCCTCTCTTTTTAGTCTATCTATGTACATTAGTTCTGAGGCCTTGTGTAAACTAGGACAGATGACTTTCAACTTTCAATATGAAGAGATGGACATTAAATAGATGATGTGAATACAATGTGTATTTCTATACTATGCTATATAAAGTTATTTGAGCTTTAAACAAGCTTCCCTGAACATGTTGGACTCACTGAGTGCTGAACAAGGGTGAGTTATAGAATTCTGACACTGACCTGCTTCAGGTACCCCAAGAAACTCTGCATTCTGAACTAGAAACATGCTGCATACTCGAGATTGCATCAGACTTGTTTTAAACAGCTGGTGGCTATGGTGCCCCAACTGATCTTTTAACTGTCTCTTTAAAACATATATTTAAATCCCAGGCTGTGTATGACTGAATTTGATTTAGCACTTGGTCTTAAACCACAGTTCAGTTTTAAAGTGAGTATGTAATTGGGTTTTCCCCATGGTGACAGAGGATCTCACAATGAAGTTGCTTTGACAAATATTGTGGGCATTATATTTTTTATAGCGTGAAACCATACCCTGTTGTCACTGAAGTCAAGGGTATCCATTGATTTTACTGAAGAGTGCAAGCAGCCCCACTGCCAACAGGGCTTTAAGACGCAGCTTAGTAGAAATAATTCCTTGGGCAGGTGGCATTGTCCAAAATACTCTTGGCAAAAGGAGCTGATTTAGAAAGCAGCTGGATGCTTTTTCTTGGTGATGTAGTATGACATTTGATAAATGGGTGTGCTATTAGATGAAGCTTATATGACCCAGAGTTGAAATTAGCTATAGACCTTAGAAATAAACCAATACTGATACATCCCTAGGGAGAAAATATTGCCATATTAATGGTTGGCATTCATCTTTTGCATTTTTATGAATATATCAGTGCATGCATATACGCCCATACAGTGTGTGTAATCACACACAGTACATGCTACCCTTCTACTCTGTTGGGAAGTTATCATCATAAGGTCAGTAGAGGGGGTACTTACCTTTACAAGGCAGTTGTCCATGCCTCTGTACTTTACATCTTCTATTATCTCTTGAAAGCTCTTCAATACACTGCCTTACCGTGCTGCCTGTATAGTAAAGATTTCAGAAGAAATGACTGTGTGTTGGTAGGAACTGCCTTTTGTTCTATAGTTCCTTGTATAAAAACAGTACAAACTTTATCTGAGGCAGTCAGATCCCTTTTATAGGATTTACCATCCTTTGCTTTTGCTTGATGTACCTCTGAAGCCTGTGTGTACAAAGGGCTCTTGGTAATGGTCTTCCTGCAGTTCTAAAGGAGCCTGAGCAGTGCTGCTGGCAACAAGGATGTCTGGGTGTCACCATCCCTGCATGTGCTATGGCTGAGCGTGTTCGATGGCACCTCACAGCCATCTGATCTTCTATGGGATAAACTGAAAATACTTTTAAATCCTTCCTGCATTGTTTGGGCTGGTTTTGTTTGTGTAACAGAAGTCACGTTGTCACTCTGTACATTTCTTATTTCCTTTATTAAGCCTTCTTTTAGGATCTTTATGTAATAGCATAAATGTCCTGTTCCCTTCCAGGCACAATGTACTGGTGAAATAGTAAGGAGACACCCACTGTAACCCCTGGGAGGGGAAGAAAAACTTGAGGGTTACTCCTCTACTGCTCAGAGTCCTAAATGAACCTATACAACAGTGGTGATAACAGAACCAAAACAGCATCCTGGTGCACCTCTTAAATAGTTGGAATGGTCCAAAGAAGATGTGGGTCACTGTCCATTTACTTAAGACAGAAGATACCTCCCATGGCCTGCATCTATAGAATCTTCTTGTGTTTGTAGGCCAGGGAAGACAGGTATTAGAGAGACAAACTCACAGGGAACTGGCAAAGGGCAGTAATCCAGGCTGTAAGAAGAGTGCTGTAGAAGAGAGAAAGAAGGACTTGCTGCTGGGGAAGACTGAAATAACCAAAACATGGCTTAGAGGCCGCAGCAGAAGGGAACCCCTTTCTTCTTGTTTCAGCAATTCCCAAGTGTTTAGTAGTAGTTCATTCACTTCATGATAAAAATCAGGAGATTGGAGGTAACACATTTTACAAGGCTTGTTAAAACTTGACAAAAAAGAAGAGCTGGCCTCTAGCGCATCACGTTGCCAGCTGAAAGAAACAAGCATGAGAGGAAGATGGGAATTAGAGCTCCTTGGAGAAGAGAATCTCAAGGGGGTTGCAGATACCAGGTCTCAGTTGAGAAGGACCAAAGGCAGATTCTGTGATAGCTACAAACCAGATGCTTTGGGGCAGTGAAAGTCTGAAGGGCATGCTGCTGCCTGCGAGGGCTGGCTAGAGGACACAGCATAACTGATAGTAAATATCTGCTGAGATATAGAATGTATGGAACAAATCAGATAAAAGCCATATTTAGCATAGGCTGTGTAAGCATTAACGTGTTTCAGTGCCTGTTTTTTTAACCACAGACCTTAAACTGAGCTGGCTTGTACCAGTTTTGTCATTTTTTGCATGGTTGTTTGAAGTTTGCATTGGCACCCTCTAAATTGTAGCTGGATTCTGGATAAACAACATGCTTCTGTTTCTAAGCCTGCTAAGCCCTTTAACTTCATAAACATTAGCATCCATCTTCTGCTCCTGCTAGTCTGTGTTTGCATGTGTGTAACCACTGCACACTCACCAAAATATACTGCCTCAAAGAGTGATTCAGGCCAGTAATTGTGCCTCCAGGCATAGAGCTGGGCATTCCCCTCAGAAACAGGAACGATGTGAGCAAGTGAGCTGGTGTGTATCACATGCAATCAATCCTCTCCAGGAGGCTTAATGCTCATAGAGCAAAATGTCACTTTGTTGCAACTCAGTGTATGCTC
This sequence comes from Agapornis roseicollis, assembly GCA_002631895.1. NCBI lineage: Eukaryota > Metazoa > Chordata > Aves > Psittaciformes > Psittacidae > Agapornis > Agapornis roseicollis. The sequence goes on along the minus strand of NDXB01002352.1, from coordinate 92,167 downwards.
AGGAAAGTAACTGAGCAATGGTTTTCAGAGGCCTTTGATTTATTTGCTGGGAAAACTTAACAAAATGGCATTTCCATATATGCAAATGAAACAATTTTGAAGTTTAAAAAAAGCTATAGATTATTCAACCCATGCCAGTCATACGTATGTACAATTATGTGAGTGAGTTATGGTATATATGAGAAACTTAGCTGTAAGAGGGCTGCTAGGTTTTCATAAGAAGGCTTCTTTAGAGGCTCATTTGAGACTGAAGGCAAACCTCTGGGATAAGAAATGCCATAGGTTTCTATAAGGCAGTTCTATAGGAATTCTGTCCATTCAGAGTACACAGTGCATAGCGTAATGCTCAAGCTTGGCTCAAGGCTCCCATGATTTACAAAACATAAAGTTTGACCATAAATGTTACAATAGTTTTATAGCTCTGTTTTCGTAGGAACATTAACTTGCCAGTCTGTTCTGTACATGCATCTGTACTCATAGGTGTAACTCACTTGCACCTATAGAGCTGATTTCATATATAAGTTTCTTACAAGGTGTTTTTATTCAGTAGGTATCAAAGGTTGTTATGAAGGAAGTTTGGTACAATCATTGTCTCTACTTTGCAGGTGGGGAACTGAAACTAGGGAGGGCTTTGTTGATTTTCTGAAGACCTGAAAGTAGTTCTGAACTCTTGGGTCGTGGTTTTCTGCAAAGCTTTCGGAAGGTGTATGGCAAACCATATCTGCTGAACGTTTATGCTCTGGTCTCCCCGAAACTCCTTTTAAAGTGTGCTCTTACCACACAAAACTCCTATCTACATAAGAACAGATGTGTAAAGTGTTAGCTGGGTTGATGTTATGTTGTAGAAGTTCAGTTGGAGGTTTTCTAACTGAAGTTAGGGGTGGAAGGCAAGCTCCTATTTTCCACCTGAAGGTGTTTTCACATCAGTGCACAGCCGAGGAGAGGTGACTGGCAATGATAAAATAATACCAAATATAAGTATTTATATATACAGGACTTGCTGTAAGGCTTACACAAAATGAAACCCCTGCACTGTAGTTTCTTACTTACTGAACAGTATATATACATCTAGACCAGAAGTGTGTATATGTATGCATACAGATGTGTATAAAAGTCACATGTGCCTCCATGCACATACATTGTATTTTATGATCCATCCTTTTCCTTTTTCTCCTTGTAGCAAATCCACATTTTTGCGTTCTTTTCTTGGGCTTCAGTTTTAAAGCAACCTTTGTGGCCATGGGTTTTGCTTTTACAACGCTTTCCACAGTGCCAACTGCAGTTAAGTGTTTATTTGAAAAGTTTAATTGAGACTAGCAAAAAAACCCTCCCCATTGCTTTCAGAAATAACTCTTACTATCACTTGCTACTACTTCAGTGTGATGAGTATGGAACTGTTGAACCTGCGGCATCTGTGGGGGTAAGATTAAAAACCTGCAGAGTTTTTCAGCCCTTCAGAAGAGTTGCAGTTTATTCTGATGAGATCCCATCGGGAGTTACAAGTTTAGTCTTTGGCTGTGTGCAGGCAGTAGTTTTCACACAGATGTGTATAGAGGATGGGCTGGATTACTAAGCTAGGTCTCAAAGCAACATCCACAAGGCAGGTGGAATGTTTGCTCTAAGTTGCCTTTTCTTGCCTGTCTTGAAGTTGATTCATGTCTTTTTGAATCGTCACTTACTAAGCTAGCATCAGCATGTAAAATGGTCTCCACAGAAAATGTCCTGCCAGCCAGAGAATACAACCCTTGCCCCAGTTCACAGCCCTGAAGAATGTAGAAGAGGTCTAGAGGTAATAAAACCTTCAAAATCTTGGCTGTTTTGCAGAAGTTTCCCTTTCCCACTCTGGCAGTTTTCTTCTGAGTCTCTGTTGCTCAAGCCAGCTGAAAAGCAGCGTGGAATATTGTATATTAGAGTACATTATGCTCTTGAGAAAGTTATCTTCTAGCTGAGAAGCAAACCAAAGGAACATTCTGAAATACACTCGTGAAATTGTGTACCACGTTTATGTGCACAAATCTTCATAACAAACAACAAGTGGGGAAATCAGTCATAAAAACCCGGCTTACCAATAACGGAGTTAGTGCCTGTAAACTCTTGAGCACCACTTGGAAAATGGCCACTCTAATAAAAAGGCAGTAATCAGATTGGATGGAAGCACTAGTAATCAGTTTTCCTTGTAAGCTTTGGTAAGGAATGTTTGTGCTCATGCTTGGTGTATAATAGGACATTGTGGTATTGGTACAGTCCTGTTTCTAGCAAAGTCTCAGTTGGGTCTGGTTCCTCTGTGTCTTCATCCAAAACCAAAGTAAAAAGCAGACCAAGAGCATTACAGGAACCTTGGTTTATTGTAAGCTTCTGGCTGACTTACCATCCTTTCATGAGCTCTAGGGGCAAAGGATGTGTGATAGGAAAGCTGGATACAGGTAATCAGAGGGTGCTCCCCATGGATCAGGGTTCTTGGTGGAAATCTGAAACCTGTATTTTGCTTAATGTTAGTTTAGCATCAATGGTTTGTTAACATGGTGCTGAGGATAATCAGTTTGGGGAGAAGTGGGGGGGGGGGAAACAAAAAGTAGATTTTTGAATGTCAAGCTATATTTATAGAAGTTGCCATTTAGGTTGCGTGTAATTGACAGCGTCCTTTAGATTGAAAAGTTAGATAGGATCATCTTATGTTCAATAATCTTTAATGTTGAAGGTGTTTCTTTAATGGTTTGGATTGCAGTTTAAAAATAGGACAGCTGTGCATGTGCTTCTGCTTGCTAGGGTACTGCAGACTTGATTTCTGAGGTTGCTGACAGCTTTGGAAAGATTTAGGAACTGTCAGCAGGAAACATTCCCATAGAATCTGTCCTGTGAACTTTTTCTGGAAAAACAGCATCATTTAGCAGGTAATATATCTGCAATAAAAATACAGTTATGCAATAATGGCTCATTAATATGGTAAATCATAACATGGGCTTTTCTATTCAGTTTAAAAAGGAACCTGTGGAAAGAAACAAGTTCCTACTCGGGCAGTTGGTGAGCTTGGTTAATTTTTGTGTATTGCTGGGTTTTGAACTTTGAACTAGTTACTTGGTTTGCAGGGGAGATAACGTAGTCCTGACATTCTGTTCCTGCATAAACAGATTTCCTTTCGGGTTTAGATTTGTACAATAGGATTTTCTTTCTTTAATTTACTTCTTTCCCTTTTGAAGACGCTGGGAACTGCTGGAGCACTTTGTTTGCTATGTAACTGTTAATTTATCCTTTGTGCCTTTACCATCTTGTCAGTGCCTCATATCTTCCAGAGTTGTTCTAATCTAAAATAATCCCAGTGAAATCCTTTGATTGTCTGTTTGGACCTGATCCACTTCTAAAGCAGGAATGTAATGGGCTTTATGGCACTTACTTGGAAGTAATTTATCCAGCAGAGTGGATATAGATACTTGTTTTAATAAGAATATGCTTTATAGTAAGTGGGGGACGGCTATTTAATTAGCCAAAGGGAAAGCAGTTCATGATATGATCTGTTCCAATCATCTTGGACATTAAACAAAAAGTCAGACCAAGTTATTTATGTGCATGCACTTTATTTGCAGTTGTTTTGTGTGACTTTGCAGCAGTATCTGGATAAGAAAAAAGTGGATGTGTATTTCTTACCAAAAAAAAAAGTAAACAGGAGTTTCACTTAGTGCTGTCAGTGCTTCAAGTATGTATTAAAGCAGTTGACAGTGCAGCAGTGCTCAGTTTATCCTGGATAATATGCTCTTTCCACATTTGGTGGTTTACATCTTTCTGGTGTGAAGACTGATGCGAGATCCTATAAAAGCATTACACTCTTCTTCTTTCTAGCGTGGATTTCCTTTTCTATTATCTTCAGCTGCCTATTGCATGGGTAAATAAGATGTATTTGTGCAGTAGAAGGATTCCTATGGAGTGTAGTGGAAGCTGTTAGGATTTTCAAGACTAAAGAGGACCTGGTTCCTTCAGTTTTTCTGAGTTTAGTGAGTGCTGGACATTAACATGATTCTTTGTATTATAATTTGGTATTAGTAGGAAATGTAGGTACAAACCTATAAAGAACAAAGCAAACAAGAAACAGTATGCATACTGTAAAGCATTCCGTTACCTGTGAGTATGAAATACTTAGTTGGCAAATGCACTAACTACAATGCTTTGTTTTCCTGCAAAATTGTCTTTGGTTGAGGGATTAATCCAAAATCTGTTTATTTGATTTAACGACTCCTATGGACTCCAGTGGTCTTTGGACCATGCCTCAGGGAAAGAAGGAAGTCTCATTTATCCAAGCAAAGTTGGAGCTATTGCAAACGCAGGGCACTGTTGCAAGGTCTCTGTATGTGCTCAAGGTGCTGCCTTAACATTGTCAGTGGCTCCAGTGGATATTTTCAATTCATAATTTCTCTTTGCTGACCACCATTTTGCCTATAGGAAATCTTCCCAGGCCTTTTAGTTCAAGCAGATCACCAGGATGTCCCAAATAACACGTTTCATATGCGGTTTGTCAGTTCACAGGAACCTATCCAGCATTCCCTGTAGTAAAGTCTTCATTGTGCCGAACAGCCACACTGTTTTCTCAGCGTTACGATAACAGACCCAGATATCAAACGTGCTCATTCAAGAAGAATGCCCGTGGTAATAGGACTGAAGTCTTGGGGCTAAGTTTATTTAGTGCAAAGAAAATAGCAAAATCGAGGAAGGGCATTTCTTATGGCTTCAGTTTCAATCCACATTTACAGTAAGTTGGAAGAGTTTTTGATATAAGACAGCAGATAGTGTGTGCTGATAGTTTCCCTCCTCCTCACAAATATGTATCACCAGCTGGTTTATGTGACACGGCTTGTTCCCATGAAGTCAATGGTAAAACTAGGATATTAAGGAAATATGGCCCATATACAAACACAAGTCATGACATAGCCTGGAAGCTACTTAAAGCTAACAGACTCACAGCTTCCTTCTTGTCTCTGCAAGAAGTCAGGGATGAGCAGCTATTGGAAATTGTATGGGTATCTTGAACAGATCATTTTATTCAGCCATATGATGCAAATAAAAGCATCCTGGTAAAGGGGAGAGATGTTTTATTTGGGTCACGTTATAATGCATTTCCATGTTAAATCAATTTAGCAGCTCGGTTCTGGCAAATCACCAGTAGGTTACTCACCAGAATGGGAGATTTGTTGCTGTGTCCAGTCCTAGCAAAATACCAAATGTTAATAGACAGCTCCAGCTCTGTTCAGAACTACATTTTAAAATGAAAGCAAAAATTAAACCAGCTATTTACTATATACAAATAGTAACTGCCCCAAACCCCAGAGGAAAACCTGTCTCAACTTTGTAGACCTGATTGTCTAAGGCCCATTTTCTGGAAGGTGCTAATTGCTTCCTAAGGGATGCCAAATGCTCTCAAATCCCATTGAATTCAATGAACTCCAATTGATGTATTTCAGTGAATTCCTGATGAAGTCAGCCCTCTGAGCACTACAGACTCAAGGGCTCTCAGCAGTATTCAGGATCATGTCCTACATGGACAAACAAAACAATGTTAGTACACTGTCCTGAATGACAACCAGGGAGGTTAATAAATCAAGAACATCAATTAGGAATTGTGTAGATGCGCTGGTCATTTATGCCTTCATTCTTTGGAGACAGATGCATCTTTAACTTTGTGAGTAGTCCCATTGATTTAGATACAGGGCACTAGTCAGTGTCTACAACTGATTAGGCACCTAATTCCTTGCAGGGCTAATGCCTGAGAGGTTGAATCCCAGCAGGTTTAAGAGCAGGAATGAGATGGTTGACAAGCTGTCTGCTCCTCTCCCATCAGCTAGGCAGCTGAACTTCCTCTGTCACCACTTGTTCAAACCCATATTGTGGACTCCAGTGGTTCATGTGATGGTGCAGAGTTAACTCAGCTGTGTTGGAGGGGGGTAAGAGCGCACAAGCATGCATGTGATAGCACCAATGGTAACCTCAGGGTTTAAAGTGCCTTCCCTTCACAGTGATCTGAGGTAGAATGGTGCTTCCAGGGTAGATATGGACCTTATAGCAAACACTCTCTGAAGCTCTGAACCGCTTACCCCATATTGGCAAATTTAGCTTTTCCATCTCCTTGTGAAGTTGATTGTTACATTATATTGGCAGCACTTACCTATTACTGATTTACAACCACATCTACAGTGAAATGCAGTAGCCATTTCAAAGTGACATTGTACACTCATGAGAAATGACAGGCATATTTCAATGACCACAGATCATCAGATCCTTAGATTTAGATCTCACTCAAAAGACCTTTGCATCTCCCTAACACCTGGATCCAATACTGAATCAGGGGGAAGAACACTATGGCGTCACTAAGCTGTTCCTGTAGCGGTGTGCTTGCATGGAGGTCTCCCTTCCAAATACTAAGCAGCCCAACCCGCCTTAGCTTTTAAGATCACAGCACAAGGTGGTATGGCTGCAGGCCATAACTCTAATGAAAACCTGGTACAGTGGGTAGATTGTTCCTGGATCTCATTATAGGCAATTGTTCCACTACTTCTGCTGGTTTTAATTCATAAACCTAATATTTACCTCAGAGCATTCAAAGTTATTTTGGATTTTATCTTGACAAATCACTGAGGGGTCTATTCTTCTTTCAGTGCATGCATTTAACTCTCATTAATGTTCCTATGAGTTATGCATGGAGCTCAGATCCAGCAGGTTTTTCCAGCAGGGCCTGATTCTCAGCCCTTATATGGTGGTTCAGAGTTTCTTATGCTTCTGAACAAACATCACATTCTTCTGCCCAAATGGAGCAGAACAGTGCTTCCTCCCACCCTCTGCTCTGACCTTCTGGTCTGCTACACAGATCAGGCCTGCACTGCAGTGCAAAGATGTCTGTCCTCATTCCTTTCCCTGTTTCCAGCCGTGCTTACATATGCATCCTGGGAATCCTGAGGGCCTGATTTAGCAAAGGAACTCATTCAGGCTCGGAGATACAGAAGCCTTGTGCAAGCCTTTACTGTAGGGAAACCGTCAGTGTATTTTGTACTGAATGAGGCTCTAAATTATGCCTAATGTTCAGTTAACCGGAAAGGGAAACAAGCCTGGGCACGTAGCACACCATTTTGATGTTCTCTGAGCTCTCTAGCACCCTTTGTTATACTTCCTGAAGATGCTTTTGCTTTCTTCTTCATATCGTTGACAAACTGCTACGTATCCTGGGCTGAGCCCCCTGATATCTAGAAACAAACCAGCTCTAAAGAAATTCATTTTTAGGTACAGGAACCCAAAGGTTTTAAGAGGATGAGTGTTGTTCATACTGTATTAGCTACTGTAGCGGGAGTTGAGAGACTTAGCATAAAGGATTTAGAAAATGATGATTTCCTGGGGCTCCTGCATCAACACTTTGATACAGTGCAGGTTACTTTATCAAATGCTGGCTGAAGCAATCTCAAAGAAAAGGCTGGAAATAGAAGGGCCTATTTCAAAACTTAAAAATGCCTCTGCAGGGCGAGGTGCATTCTCCTCTGCCTGCTGAAAGGAAAATAAATCTCTTCCTAACAGAGAAGAGCTGTAGAAAACAGACCTTGAAATACCTGTGTCTGCATTACAGAGATCTCTGGATACTGTCATGAAATAGCCAAATATGTTGCTTCCTAACAGTGCAGGTAGAACTGGCTGGGAAACCAGATTTCCATTCTTCCATAGATTTTAATGTTTTCTTTGAGGTTGGAGGAAGGAAGAGGGGAGAATTACCCCCAGTTGTTGACAAAAGCCAAACCCACAGGAAACACAGTACATCCAGAGCGAACTGCGCTGCAGGGAACACTGTGCTGACTGATGGTGTCTGACATAAGTTTGGTCAGGTTTAGTGCTGTGAGTTGCAGGGAGGAGTCAGAGTGGTGGGGTTTCTGATAGTGCCAGGGCTCCCCGGGCCCGCAGTCCATCATGCACTCCGTCCTGAGAGCACGGACCTCTTGGCTCCCTGCCTGTGGAGCAGTATGGGAGTCAGGCAGCCTGCAGAGGGGTCAGAAATGGCAATCTGAAAGCTTTGGGATTCAGTATGACGGTAGATGCCATCCTGCAGACACCTACAACATACAGACCCTCAAAGCCATTTTCAGGTATGTGGCATGGGTCCTTGATCCTGAAAGCTGTGATTTCACTGAGGTTGGCAAGGCTTCCAGACAAATACAAATCCAGTTCTGAGAGCTTCACTAGAAGGATGTATAGCAGCCTAGGAAAGTGGGCTTCCCAACAGCTCAGCAAACAGGGTGGCAGGAAGGCAGGCATGCCAAGACCTGCCTAACTGGCAGGATTTCATCCGAGGTTGGCTGGAATAGAGACTTTAGGGAAACTATACAGATTTTGATGAACCAGCATTCTCAACAAGCAAGTTTCACTGGAGAATTCCCAATGAGCTTTAGTTTCCAGCAGCCTGAGATGGGGCATATGTTGTTGGGTTTAGATGAGTTCTCCTTATAAAATGCAAGCAAACAGCAATTACTAAGTGTAAAACCATGATGTAGTAAAAGTTATGTGTTTGGGGGCATGGGTTACTAACAGAAAGCTTGTTCCTAAATATATACTGTGTATGTTCTGTACAGAGGGCTGAGAGTTCTAGGAATTTGCCTCCTTTCCACTTCCTCGATGGAGCTGCCTGGCTGGTCAGGCAGTAAAGGAGGGGGGTTTGGGATAGTAAATAGCCAGAGCCTCAAAGGGGAAAGTACTGTTAGATGTTGCAATTTCTGCTTCTTCCAAAAGGACAGAACTAACAAGTTCATGATCAGTTATAGGTTCTCAATCAGGACTGCCTCTCTTGCACCCTTAGGAGCTAGGCATGCTACACAGCTCGTGTGTTTCTCTTGTGGAGGCTTCAGTTTGTCAGGTGAACAGAGCCCAGTATGTTTCTAACACATCTCATTCTGTTTAGTTTTGGTACAAAAATGGCTGTGGCAGAGCCTGCCACTCTTGTGTGCCTCAGCTGTTTTACTGGGGTTGCTTCCTGTGTTTGTTTCAGCCTGGAAGTATTTCAGCATCATGCCTTGCAGACAGGCATCCAGTATACAAGTCATGCATTAACAACCTGTCATGCTCAAGAAAATTAAATAGAAGAGTAAGAGCTAACAACTTCATCTGGATAATAGCCATCATAACGTTATTTTTAATGTATCGTTTATTTGTCCATCCTCTGGAGATGCTCCAATGGACTGTGCTTTCATCAGTGCTGACAGTGGCTTTGGTGCTCTCAAAGGACACGTAGTTTTACCTTACTGGGAACAATAACCAAGCCTGTATTGTCACTGATGGGTGGCACCAGTGAGCTCTGCAATTCTTGCCATATCTTTGTTTTAACACAGTGAGCTCATTAGAGGCGCTGGACTCTGCTTCTGGTGGAATGGTTAACAAGCTGCAACCCTGAACATTTCTACATGCCTTTCCACCCCCTCAGAGACTGCCTCAGTCATCTGCAGAGTTACAGCCCGTAAGAAAGATTGTGTGCTGAAATGTGAGGGAATTTTACCGTTCTGTGGTATTGGAATTAACATATTATTATTGGATTCCAGGCCTTCAGTACTTTGAAGTCTATATTTTGACTATGGTTCTGAAGAAAAGCAGATCTGTGAAAGAACTGCTGGCTTAATACACAAACATAAAACATACTTAAAGGCAGTATGGTGGAAAAATGCTTGATTGAGAGATGTGGGTATTAATATAACTAATTGAAGCTAAACTTACTTCAGCACCCTGAATTTACTGAAACAACTTGAGCTAAGCAATGATTATATTGTCTTACAGTGGAAGGAAAACAATTGTCCATTGTATATACCACAGAATCCCAGACTGGTTTGGGTTGGAAGGGACCTTAAAGCTCATCCAGTTCCAACCCCTGCCATAGGCAGGGACCCCTTCCACTAGAGCAGGTTGCTCCAAGCCCCTGTGTCAAACCTGGCCTTGGACACTGCCAGGGATGGGGCAGCCACAGCTTCTCTGGGCACCCTGTGCCAGGGCCTCAGCACCCTCACAGGGAAGAGCTTCTGCCTTAGATCTAATCCAAATCTGCCATTTTGTCTTGTCCAGTCAGCACACGTCCTTGCACAAGTCCAGGTAAATGATGTCAGTTGCTTTTCCCTTAACCACCAGTGCGTGCAAGCTCTGGTGTAAGTCATGAGTAAAAGCACCAGATCATGTGTTATTAGTAGCATGGCAGAAACAATTTAGAATTCAGCCAGTTGCTCCTTGCAGTGCTTGGAGCCTTTCACACCCCAAACCAGGATATCAGAGAGTCATTTGAGTGGTGCAGCTAGCTTGATGTAGGCCCATCAATTCTGTGTCCAGTCTTACTGGGGCAACTATGTGTTTAGCTCCATGCCTGAGTCCAGGTGACCAGATACCCCTCTAAGGTGAGTTTACAATTGGGCAACCATTGGATTTGAAATAAGACAGCGGAGCTTCTCATTTCAAGACCATTGTCCTAAAGGCTGGGAGGAGGAGGATAAAGTCTTGCTTAAATGTTCCTGATTTAGACAGCAGTAGATGACACTGGCAGCTAAAAAGCTTGTCAGGTGTCAATAACAGAACACCCAATACTCCTGAAGAGGACTTTCAGGAGTTGCTTTATAGGAATTCTGAAGGATTAACTGGCTAACATCAAGTATGCACTCTGGGTATAAAATCTAGTGTATTCAGCGTCTGCCATGTGCGGTTGCATTTGTACATTTCAAACATGTCTTGGATACCTGGTCAGAGATATAATTAGAAACTTCATTTTTCCAAACAGTGTAGATACTGACCTCTGGTGCAAGTAGTGAAAAGGAAGACATGCTCAGTGCTCTGTTTAGTTAAGGGCCTATCATCCTTCAGCACGTTACCACTTCTTTAGCTGAGCATAGCCTACTGTGTTTGGGGTTTTATTGACTGTGGGCCACCCATTGCATTAATGGTGGTCTATACAAACTACTGTGGATCTGTAGACAGAAAAGACTTGTATCGGTTGGTTGATGCCTTCTGTTCCTCACCTTGAAAGAAAAAGGAAGGTAGCATGGTCTGTGTCCTCTGCAATCACAGCCTTTTCTAAACACTTTGGTATGTTATTGTAACTTTCCTTTTTCCCCCCTTAAAAGTCTCTTCTGTACTACATTATAAATACCAATAAAATGTTAGCAGAAAAAAACACATAAAATGCATTTTATTTGTTTTAGAAGTCTATGAGATACAGTGAGTGTAGGAGGCTGGAATTTTTTACAAGGGGGAGTATTATTTTCACTTTTTAATTTCACATTGACCAATATTTTTACTTTGGGTAAAATAAAAATATACATTTTCCTGAGCCTTTACCAAGATAAATTTTCTGAACATTAGGCATTCCAGGATATACAGCCAGCTCCTCCTGAGAGGCCAATGGATAGATCCATTTGCTTTGGGATATGTTTTTTTCCCTCTCTTGTCAGCTCTTGCCTGTGGCCGCAACAGAAAGCATCATGGACAAAACAGATCAAAGCTTTAAGAAGGTCTGGTCCCTGCCAGCTTCTCATCTCACCCGTCTTGTCATGGTTTGGGTCAAGAATTGAGGCCAAGGGAAAATACCGACCTTATTGCTCTTTATATACTGGGAAAAAGGTGAGCAAACCAAATGTTTGGGGTGCAGTTGTTGCACACACCCTGGGGTGGCAGAGATTATAAGGCATTGTGATAGGGTAAGGAATGCTGGAGTGGAACATCAGCCCATCAGCTTGGTTACCTCTTTCCATCCCTGGCAATGAGTCCCTGTAACCATGTTGTTAAATGAAGTCATCTGCTACCTCTCCTCCAAGCCATATTATTAATACATTTCATAAGCAGCCAATCACTGCGTGTTATTCCCCAATGTTCTCTGATGCTTCTCTTTTATTTAGTGAGACATATCTGAGCCATTCACAGAGCACTGGGCATGCCTGGTAGGCTGGTTGTCTTGTGAAGATGGTGGCTGGTGTGCCTTCCGAGTCCCAGTGCAATCTCTGAACACTTCATTCATGAATGGGATAGATTACTGTACATTTAAAAGGAAAAAAGCACCCAACTTCAATTTATACCTTGAAATATATTTAAGAGTTATAAGTACATGTACTTTTGTATATTACTGTACACCAGTTGGATGGCACCATAGGGGAAACAATCCCCTCTCTTGGAAATTTGAAGGCATCAATATTGCTTAGCCTTGCAGTTCTCACACTTAAAGATGCAAACAAGAAAAATCCTTTTACCCAAACAGGTTTTTATTGCTATTAACAGTTGTACTACAGGCATAGATGGAGCCTTTCGCTTGAGGACCTCTTAGTGCCTTTTGAAAAGCATATCACATGTGATATGTTGGTAAGCATCCCCTCTCTTGGACACATAAGTGTCGTGGACCTTTTATTAAAGTTTGCACAGCAAGGTTGTTTGAAAGTTATCTTCACAAGTCTGAATAAAGACAGAGGCAGAAGCTGAACCATCTGATTTTCATTGGCACATCTTAGGCAAGAAAGCCATCTCTGTAAACCTCCCACAGATAAGCTTCCACTGGCAATGTGATATTCTTGAAGGACTCTTCCAATTCTTCCTTCTATTACTGACAGCACTAGTCCAGCTTTCCCCCTTATAAATGACCAGCTCTCATCTTTTTTGTTAAAGTCTTACTGAAAGCTGACTTTGCTCTATTAGGAAAGCAATGATTTAAGGATCTTACTCATTAATTTTACCAAAATTCATTATAACCCTTTCTTTCTTGTTCATAAAAATGAGGACTTGGCAGAGTACTTTGTGACTGCCATTGCACTGGGGTCATGGAACTTGCTGGTATTATTGAAACCTGTACATAGCTTGTCCGATTGCAAGCTGCTGTGGAAACATATATTTACTTGCTCTTAAAACTGCATTTTGTGAGCTCGTTGAAGATTGAGTCCTTTCAACCCAGCCTCAGTGTGCTGAATAAGATGTACCTGTCTTAACCTTCTGTATCCTGTATAGCCAGGCTTTCACAGATGTTCTCCCAGGGAGGCATGTTCTAGGCAGGGAAATTCTATGTAGGTTTTAGTTCATAATGTTCCTTACCTTTGCTATGCTAGTGAATTGGTTACAGATGCTAACACTGAATAGATCACTGTTGCCTTCAGAGTTTGTCCATCTTGAGATGAACAGGACAGTTTATATTTTGAGGGGGTTTATTTTCATGCTCTTTCCAAACTCAAGCAAATCTTTGTGTGAATTTGTTTCCCTTGGTTTGTATGATGTTGGTACAGTTGTTTTGATTTTGTTGTTCAGGGTATTTAATTCTACAGACTCCAGGATTCTTCATCTTGATAGATGTGAGACTCTGGAGTGCAAATGAAAGGCTCGAATGTCCTCTCCACATGGACTGCAGCAGAGTTTTGGATTCTCCTTTACAGAACTTGACATTCAAGCATATGGAATTTTTACAGTAATTTTATAGAAAAGATGAGTCCTTTGGCAATTGGTTTTTTCTGTTGTAAATATTGAAAAATATTATTTGGCAATTTAGAGTGAAAACTGTGTTTCAGAATATTATGGCACTCATTTTTATGTTCTGGTAGTTGGTCCTAGGGTAACTATCAGTTTTCATATCAGGTCAAGTCAAGTCTGTAGAGCAGTGCAAGTGTTGAGTTCTGTATGATACAGCTAGACAAGTCTTTATGTGTGTGAGAAACAGTCTTTGTGGTCAGCTTAAGCATTGGCACCTGTAGTACTGGAAGTAGTGGACTATTTCTCACAGCCATAGGAGGACAAAGGAGAGTGAATTACAGTCCATGTAGCAAAATAACTGACTTCTCCATTGTGAACATTGTAAATGTGTCATTATTTAGTGACAGCAGGTAGTTTGATGTTCACCTGCTATTAGTTGATACTGATTCTGCTGTGCTGACCTGCTTGCTTGGCAAATTGAAATAAATACAATCAAAATGAAGAAATGGAGCTATATGGACGCTGGAAAGGACTTCAGATTTGTCCCTGATAATGATCCATGGCAGACAAGTGAGATAACAAGTGTCTACATTTGTCCTACGTTAAGAAGATGTGGCGTGACTTTTCTCCCTTACAGTATTCAATGTCTTGATAATACATAATATTCTGAGGACTTCAAGTATTCCTTCAGTAGTGTTTTCAAAACTCAGTTTTGGCTTTTCTGGTTTTTCTCTGTAGAAGTTGTGTCAGTTTTGTATCTTGAAAAGTTTTTTGTCTCATTTATTTCCAGTGGTTGTAAATGGTACAAAATGGTTTGAATCCCCCAGTTTTTAACTTGGTTGAGGAGTCTTTGAGTCTTAACAGAAAAAAGCATGGTTTACCTTCTCTGTGCCATTCATTAGCATGCTTCCAGTATGTCCCCCTCTTGTTCTTCTCCCTTCTAGGGTAAATAATTTTCGTCTTTTCAGAGCATTCAAACAGTCTCATTGTTGCCCACGTTATCTCATTAATCACCTAACACTTTCCCTCTTTCCTTGCAGTTGCAGATTTTGCTAGGGTTTTATTTGGCTTCTTTAGTTCCTGCTCTTCACTTAAAAGGTGCATGTTTTCTTTTGATGAACATTACAACTGTCAACAAGCGATTTCTTGTCCAGTCCCATAGCTTCTTGTCTCAGCATATCATCATCCTTGGTCCTAAGTTAAATGCCATTATGTACCCTGCAGATGCTGCCTTTGCTCACCGATCCTGAACCTCCCAAAGTGTTAATAGATAACGAAATAATCAGAGGTGTAGTACAGAATGTGAGGCCTTCAGAGCCTTTTGCTCCACAGAAGACTGACCTGAATTCTATAGTCACTCAACTTCCTGCTGCCCCAGCCTTGTAACCCAGCAGTGTATCTTCCTAACCACTTGGCTTTCTTAGTAGCTTCTCCTGAAGAAGCTTGCACGGGCCCTTTCTAATCAGAGTTCCCCTGTGTCAGGCAGGTGTCCTGCTATGATATTGACACAGGCATGATGAATCACAAGAGATTAAGTGAGGCATAGTTTCCTGCCACTTGAACCAGTTTACCAAAGATGGTCAGGGAGATGATGGATAATTCCTTGATCAATTCTAAGATGTTACTTAGGCACTGAAGGGACAATCTTCACTTGGCCTGACTGCTTTGGAGCAGTGCCTTCCTCAAGCAAGAGCTAGCCAGCAGCCTAGCCAGTTTATACTTGGGACCTTCTGACCTCTTGGTGTCATGGCATCATGTGTACCTGATGACTCACTGTTCTTACTGTTATCATTTTGCTCAAGAACCTTTTCCCCTGACACCTTAATTTCTCAAAGTTTATCTTTATTAGCAAAGAGGAAGGAGCTTGGGTCCTGGCTCCCACCTGCGCCTCTCTCTCAGATGCCAGGGAACATCAGGCTTTAAAGCATACCCTGAACATCCTGTTTTCTGATTAAACCAAATTCAGAAAGATGAAAATCCACCTCAAGTAGTGTCACTTTTCCCCTCAAATCCTGTAACTGGTCCTTTTTGTCAGCTTAGCGAAGGTAGGGCAGTATGTCTGTTTTCAGAAACTTTGTAAGGTTTCCAATGTAATGGTGAATAAATGGATAATGGCCAAACAATGTTTGTGAACAGGTCCCAGGTTTGCTCTCATTTGTTACTCAACAGAAAAATAAGGTTTTGGTTGAAAAGTCCTAGTATTCCCACATAAAACTTTATATTGAAGTATTAGTTCATCTTTCAGTCAGTTTTCATCCCACATTCCCATGGAATTCTTCCTTTTGAGTTTAACTTGCTTCTTACAGATGTGTCAAATATGTTTTAAATATTTTGCCACCTTTCAAATTCTTTGGAATTCTTTGGAATTTTAAAACACAAAGTGGAAAAACACCCCCCTGGTGAATGGGATTTGAAAAGTGCCAAGCTCACAGTCCAGAGAGGGCAGGACATGGCACCATTAAGGATAATAAGAAGAGGAATTCTCTGCTGGGGACTGTAATAAATGGAGTCGCGTGCTGTAATAAAGAGAACACGAAAATGGATGTGGTATAACAAAATTATTCATAAAGAGAAATGCAAAAGGTTGTCATGCTGAGTGGCTACATACAGTTATATGCAGCAGTAACAAGGTTACTACTAGAAGCTGAGTGCTGGGTGCTCACAGATATGTTCTAACTAGCACAGAGAGTAAGCTGTTCCCATCTCAGAGGACCTAGACAAGGCTGAAGTTGAAGGGGTGCTAAATCTTTCTACTGATTGTTAATACTTCAGAGCCAAATGGCAATAGTGGCTTATGTAGATCAGCATCACAAACAAAGCAACTCGATGGTGTTTGATGGCTAAATGCTTTATTACTGCTTGCTGTGTCCTGGATTCTTTTCGATACAGTATTATCCTATTCTTACCCTGTGCTCTTTTAAATAAACAGCAAAACGTGTGCGTGCAAAGAAGTGTCAATGAGACACAGCAGGCAGACTGAAGTGCTCATTGGAAAGGTTTACTGTGGAAGTAAGGAGCTCTTGTAACGTCAGAAAACTGCTCACATTCCAGAAGTACAGGATTTCTAGGAAGCACAGTAATTCAGAGAGTTGGCTAAATGTTGTTCCAGCAACTCACCAAGCTATAACATCATTTACCCGCAACATCAATATGATGTGAGGTTTATACTATCATTTAAACACTTTAAAAAGCAACAGATTTACAGCATAGACGCGAGATACGGCTGTAACTAATACTGTAACAAAATCAATAGACAAACGTTTTAGCAAAGGGCAGGCGCTGCTCTTTTCACTGGTGTGTGTTTGTGTGCCTCGCGCAGTCACACCAATGTGTTTTAAATTCAGCTCATAGGAAGGGGGTTTAAGCTCAAGGATTTAAAGCATTCAGACTTCTTCAGACCAGAATCATATCAAGACACGGCTAGGAGTATCACTGGCCGTGTCCAGAGCCAGTAAAAATCTGGGGTAGTGTTTTTCTACTGAAACTGGCCTTTGGGGATTTTCCTTTAAGATTACATTTTAATTGAAGTAGTGAGCCAGTTCTGCATGGGGTGGAAGTAAGAAGGCCGCTAACATGAGAGTTCCTCACAGAGCCCTGCAGGTATTGCCAGCTTAGTTAAGATGCTTCTATTGGCCCAAGCCTTCAAGCCGTGGAATGATGAAACACTCTGTGCTGTTTCATCAGTGCCTCTCATCTTCAGAAGTCAATTTTAGGTGAGCTGTTAGTGGTCACAGTGCTCAGCTGGGATAGTAGCTGTTTGCTTTCACATTTCAGGTATTTACATCAGTCATCATGAGCATTTTGTCACCTCATAAGATTCTGAGTTTAAAAATACATATCTAGAAATGGGAGGAAAGGTGAAAACTAAAAGGATGGACAGAGTCTCTTTGCCTTGCAGCAGAAAAAGGTCTCTGTAAATATCAAGCATAAAAATTATAACTTGGAGCATTTACCTCCAGAAGTTACAACGTGCTGAATGCCTTTGATCCACACACCTCAATCATTACAGTTACTAAATAGGTTTTTCTTCATATATATATGCCTTTTACTCTGCATTTATGGGTTTAAAGCACCAGCCTAAAAGAAAGACTTACATTGATTTTTAGTTTTACATTAATGTAAGCGCTATTACTCAAGGTCTCTTTCATGAAAGCCAGGTTGTCTTTCCCTTTGAGTTCTTTTCCCCAGCTTAGCTGTCCAGAAATAGAGCTACAAATAGAAATTGCTGAATAAAGTTCAGAATTAAACTGTTCATCCCACACCTTAACAAAGAACTGCAAAGAAGAGTTGTTATATGAAATAGAGGGTAAATTGCTATGATTTGCTTCTCAGTGGAGAGTGTTTTTGCATGCAGCTCGAGAGGAGCAGGCACTACCCAGAAGGTCATTTAAGCTGATGTGTTTTAGGCTACCTCGAGGGCTGGCTGAAGGCACATACTCTGTGTCTGTTGTTCAGCTGACAAGTGGTAACTTGTTAAGTCACAGAAGTGCAATCGCTTTTAAGCATGAGCCCGTATCCTGAGATACTCATCTGAGGCCACCTTCTAATTGTCTGCAGTAGTGTTTGTTCCTGTGGTAAAGGTATCACTCACGGGCATAGGACAAAAGGGTTAATGAATAAGTAATGCCAAAACCCCAAACCACGTGTTGGAGTCAGAAACCTTTCCTCAATAGCGTGTCCCTGTTAGGGTGAGGAAACGTCACGTGCAGCTTCAGACTATTTATACTGCCTAAAATCAATTTTGAGAAATGTAAGCACTGGCCACAGCGGGGCCCTCACAAGGATTTGAAATAAACCTCCCAGGAGGAGGATGTAATTATTTTCTCTTAATATCTAAAATATCAGGTTTAAAGGGAGAAGGGAAAAGCATTCATTCAGCACAAGTGCCTCAGTGTGTTTATTGAATGGAATCACGCAACCTGAAGGCTAGAGCTGTGCTGCCTCACATGCCTGCTATCCCACTAATTTTGCTGGGATTAGAGGGGGTGTAAATGAGCTCAGAATTTAGCCATGGGATTCTAAATCCACTTTGGCTGAGAAACCACACATGGGTATATGTACACCTACATGCACAGACAGACCGGGTGCGCCTCATGCCCCTGCAGGTGGAAGCTGCTGTGGTATGCTGGTGGGGTGGGTCCCGGTGGCAGGAATGCCAGACATCTTGGCTCACAAAAGTCATAGCCAGCCTTGACAGTGGCATTTTTGTCCTCAGAATGTATTGCTGTTTTAAAAACCAGCTTAAAAATGTATTGCCCTGGTACTTTTCATTGCATTTGTGAGCTCCCACCTGTGAGCCATGTTCAGAAAAGGCATCCACAGAAAAGGCATCCACAATGCCAGCTTCTTTGAGCAGCAGTGTGTCAGCATGGAGAGCTGAACTCTTTGCTCTGCTGAAAGGTAATGACATGTCTTTGGTTCAGGAAAATAAACTCTCAGAGTCTGCTGTTGAGGAGACATTCATTCATGGTTTAGTAGAGGTGTAGGGCATGGGTTGGACTTGGTGATCCTGGATGTCCCTTCCAACCTGGTGATTCTGTGTGATTCTTCCCAGCTACACAGACAGATGCAGGGCTAAACCCTTGGCATTCAGGTGTGAAAGTCCCAACCAGGGAGGTTCTTTGGCTGCTCTGGAGCAATGTGAGGGTTGAAGGTAGAAGGTCAGAATGAGACTTCCTGTCTCAAGGTATCATTGTGTCTTATCCCATAGTGATAAGTACTTGATCTTGAAAAGCAAGGCATGCAGAGGTCTTGGAAAATTACTTCTATTGCTCTTAGCCATCATTAGTAGAGAATTTGTATTCCCTAACTCTCAGGGGAATGTGTGTGTTGCTAGGGCCACATACAAAATCAGAGCCAGGGCCTGAATTCAAATTTCAGCTATCCCCAGGTGACTGGAATTCAGACACCATGTTTTACTCTGGGCCCATCTCTGATGTTTACTCAGATATGGTAGGAGGAGAACAAAACAAACCAGGTCTGTCCAAGAGAGGAGATTTAAAAGCAAAGATGTGAGATCTACAGGAAGGATTGCTGCTATCTCTGGGCCGTGTTGTGTCATTGATTTTTAGGCTGATCTCTTAACTGATTCCAATTGGGACTTAAGACTTAAAAATTGATGATACAGTATGGCCCTATGTGATGAAGAGTAACTGCTCAGGATTGCTTGCAGCTCCAGTCATATAAATCCTGAGTCATTCCACTCGGCTGGAGTCAGGTCACTGGGGCTGGAAGAACTTGGAGCCTGTTACTGTGGGGTAAAGGGAGAGTGTGGACCCACACAGCTCATCTGCTGCTTCAGAGGATGAGCCCATCTGCCTGCTTTCTTCCCTCTCAGCTAATCAGATAATTCAAGGCAGCTTACCTCTCTGTGAAAGAAAGATCAACAGCCTCGAAGTAACCACAGGATAAAAGCCTGCATATAGGCAATTACCAGAGAGCAGCTGATGCACTCCAAGTTCACAGGCTGCCTTACCCTGTGGTAACTTGTTTGTGGGCTGGTTCTCTCTGAACACAGTACTGGAGAGCAGGCTGCAGCCCTGTGCATCACCCTAATGACTGCTGCTCCAAAAACGTTTGCAGCCTGCTAAGCACTTTCAAGAAGAAAGAAAAGGGATAGGCTAAAAAAGGTCTTCCTTTTGGGGATATTTTCCTTCTGTTTTGAAGTAAGGCCAGTCTGACAGCTCTTGCTAGTTAGTATCTAATCGTACTTAAAAGTAGTCCAGTCGCTGCCCTTCAGATTTCAGCTTCTGTCTGTTAGTTTTCACAGCTGTCAATAAGCAGATCACAGTAATAATGGGAGTGGTGCCTGCTGACCCCTCTGTGGTTAATGTTTGTCATTAGTTTTAGTATGAATCCATACTTATTAGGAATTGTAACTTGGACAGAGAACTTTTTCTTTAAGATGAATTTACCCATATAATTATAAACTATTGCTTTTTACAATCCAGTTATTTTTACATGTACAAAATGCCAAAAAAA
>NDXB01002352.1:5130-71732 GCA_002631895.1 Agapornis roseicollis | reverse complement strand
CCAAACCAGCCAAACAAAACAAAACAAAAAACCGAAACATTAAATTGGGCAAGAAATGGGGGGAAAAAAAGGTTAAATTTTTTTAAAAAAAAAAAAAAAAAAAAAAAAAAAAAAAAAAAAAAAGGAGAGAATGCTTAAGAATGGTTTACAATGTAAGAAAGCTTTTATTATTTTTATATGATCATTGAAAAATCCCATTGTTTGCCAGAATTCCACTCAGACCAACAATGAAACAAGTTAACACCTCAGATGCTGGGATATAATAAACCTCAAAATGGTCCCAGACATACGTTCTTGCCAGAAGCCTGCAAATCTTGACAAATGCATGGCAGTAGTGCCTGGGAACGTTTTGTGCTATTGGAGGTACTGAAGCCCACAGAGAACTAACTTCTGCCTTCAAATATAACCTTGCAACTCGATTAACTACATTCTGATTAAAGCCGTAATTTGGCCCAGGAAATTTAGGGAAAGACTAAACGTAAGGTCCTACACCTGGGTCGGAGCAATCCCAGGCACAGCTACAGGTTGCTCAAAGAGGAGATTGAGAGCAGCCCTGCTGAGAAGGACTTGAGGGTGGCGGTCGATGAGAACATGAGCATGAGCCGGCTGCAGTGTGTGCTTGCAGCCCAGAAAGCAACCATATCCTGGGCTGCATCCAAAGGAGCATGACCAGCAGGTCGAAGGAGGTGATCCTGCCCCTCTGCTCTGCTCTTGTGAGACCTCACCTGGAGCATTGTGTGCAGTTCTGGTGTCCTCAACATAACAAGGACGTGGAGCTGTTGGAACAAGTCCAGAGGAGGCCATGAAGATGGTTGGGGACTGGAGCATCTCCCATACAAAGACAGGCTGGGAAAGTTGGGGCTGTTCAGTCTGGGGAAGAGAAGGCTGCGTGGAGACCTCCTAGCAGCCTTGCAGTATCTGAAGGGGGCCTATAGGGATGCTGGGGAGGGACCCTTCATTAGGGACTGTAGTGACAGGACAAGGGGTAACGGGTTCAAACTGAAACAGGAGAGGTTTAGATTGGCTCTAAGGAAGAAATTCTTTCCTGTGAGGGTGGTGAGGCACTGGAATGGGTTGTCCAGGGAGGTTGTGAGTGCTCCATCCCTGGCAGTGTTCAAGGCCAGGTTGGATGAGGCCTTATGTTGGCACGGTTTAGTGTGAGGTGTCCCTGCTTATGGCAGGGGGGTTGAAACTGGATGATCTTAAGGTCCTTTCCAACCCTAACTATTCTATGATTCTATGAACCTGTTGGTTAACACATAACCACACCAAGCTATTGCATGAGTCTCAGCCCTCTTTTTTTGTCTTACAAATCATTGGCCCTGAAATACCTACTAAAGGCATAAATGGGTAATGTATAGATGAAGGGCCAAATTCACCAGTGCTGGGTCTGGAAGATATAAATAACACTTTCTTGTTTCAGCATGGCTGGTTGCACTCTGCCTTCCTTTGGTGTTTTCTGATGATGGAAGGAGATTAATTTAATTTGTGGTTGGGATTTCATATGAGCTTTGCTGTTAGCGGCTGCTGAATAAGTGCATTCCTCTATTGCTCTGGCCATTCCCTGCTTGGCTGTCTAGCACAGGTTTGGGGCAGCTGTGGTACTTTCACTCCCTTGCTGCCACCACTGAACAGGGTACTGGGCTGGAGCATAGATTCGTAGAAGGTGACATCATTTAGGTTTGAATCTGTTCTGGAATTTTAGGTTAAGGTTAAATGCTTCTAATCCAAACATCATAACATTGCTTTAACACAGAGATATTTCTTGGATTAATAATAAAGCACCAATTGTTGATTTGGGAGGGGATGGGGGGGCGTTTGCTGTAATATCCAAAACTCTGTTTGAATGGTGATGTATTGGAATATTTATGGAAAAAAATCCTTTGACCAGAAAAATTATAATAAACTGCATGCTACATTAAACCTTAAAAAAAATGAACCTGCTTTATGTTGCTTCCAAAAAGCAGATCATAACCCAACATATCTGGTCAATGCTGATGGATAAACGGGCACTGTACTTAAAACACAGTGGAGCCTTGAGGCAGGAAATGATATTCATTTATAGGTACTGGTGCTTCATTAGGAAATCATAGCTGTGAACCAAGATTTTACTAGTTCTTGTAATGTAAAAATCTGATTACTTTGATTCTGTTCATTGGGAAACTTTTCAACTAGAAGCTTTAGCCATAAATTTGAACAAAACAGAGACTGCACAATTTCAAAGCCACTCCAGGAAAAAAAATTGCACTTCTGCTGGTGTTTTATATTAAAATTTATACCATCTATCATTCTAATAGATTTTCTCTGTGATTTGTCCATCTTATCACGAGAACAAAATACTATCTCTTCTCCTTGATACTGCGCTTTTTAGGAAAGCAATCCCTTTTCTAGTCCTCTCCTTTGAAGTAGCTCATAGCGTGAGAGGTCCAGCATCAAGAGTAATTAGACTAAACCATGCAGAAATCCCAATGGAAGTCAGCAGGTAAAGATAGCTTTAACTGCTTAAAAACTCAAAAACAAATCAGAATGGTTTAGAGGACAAGGAGGGTGAACGAATCCTTTTTACATGTACAAAAGCAAATAGGATCATTTTTTTTGCATCTCATGTACTCTGATGTTCTTAATTAGAAAAAGAAAATCAGCATATTGGGATTAGTTTTCTGGAACCCACGAAAACCTATCCTTAGAGGGAGCAAATGTAATAAGATTACTGTAATAATTGCTGTGCTGCCGGGGTGTTAGAGAGCAGCAAGTTACACGCAGTTTAAGTGATGCACGTACATGTATTTATGTGGACTTCATCTCCAGATCAGGAAGAGACTTTATTCCAGAACGTGGTCCCTACCTTTCCGCAGGGAACTGCTCTTTGGTGTTCTGTGTAAACTTTTAATTGACTTCAGAAATCAAATCTGTAGAGTAATTTGTTGAGGTTCCTTTAAGTGTGTTGTATGGAGCACTTGTTCTCAGCCAGTGGTTTTCCAAAGGACCAGCAAATAAAAGAATGGGCCCTACTGTGGGTCCATAAAGAGAGATTTCTGTCAGCTCCATGAGGAGATGCCTGTGCTGTTTTACCAATTACTTAACTGCATTATATAAGAAAAGAAGTAATACAGACATTTCCCCCCATTAATTCTGTACCTTGAAACCTGCTCTGTTTTGTTGTGGGTGAAAAGGAAGCTGTCCAGGGAAGTGTGCTCTGCAGCACAAACATAGGTATGGCACTTGGGAACCTTGAACTACCCTGTGAATGTCTCCATCATTTCAAGCTCTTATTTGGGCATAGTTTAGCTCACTAAAATTAGATACTCCCAATTGCACATCGGTAACATGCCTGAAAATCCCGGATTGTACATGAACAGCTCAGCTCAGGGCAGCCCATATAAAAAGCATCTGTGAACTTGAACCTTTTGCTTGTATCTGACACAGCATGCAGAGCTGTATGTAGTCTGATCTCTGTTTTAGAGGGATACATACGCTAGCAGTAGTGTAAGTACCTAGCACAGTCTGTCTCCATCACATTCTTTTCAGCCCCAGTATGTTGGTATTCATTATCCTAGATGAGAACAATAATTATGTTTTAATGACATTTGCAAAATAACGTGCCAGGCAGACTGGGACTATTCATCAGACCTCATAGTTTTATTGTAGAGGGTTTGTACTTGCAAATAAATCCAAACAATGTCTTTTCTGTATTTCTATGTGTGTGTTTTAAATAGAAAACAAAGCAAGTGAGAGAGCTGGAAGAATGATCAGACCTCTTGTAAAAGGTTTCTTAGTGCTGCTGCTGACCTTCTCAGTCTGTTCTGCTTTGCTTTGGTATGTTTAACTGCCCCAGGAGGTCATTATCAGACAGTGGTGACTGTTTTGTCAGCTCTTATTGTTTAATTAGATCACAGTGGATGTCACAATTCTAGAATTCTTTTGGCACATGCCAAAATTTTCACAGTTTTTCGGTTTTAAGTTGAAATGTTTCTCAAACAAGAAGCAGCAGCTACAAGGGAGTAGGCAAATCCACTTAATATTTACAGTGTGCACTTAAAAATTTGTGCCTTGGGTTAAATGCATTGAAATGTGACATCTTATTTTCAAGAGTATCCGATGGGTAATCCCTTGAAACTTGTATTGACATTAATATAAGCCTTAAGAAATAGGCCTGCTGAGGCTCACATTATCTATAGGAAGGCTAATTTTTTTCTACTGATCTTGCCTCCATTCATCTGCAATGGTATAAGATTGTGTAAACAAACCCTCATCTACAGAATTAGAAAATGAGGGTTTTGATATGCCTTTCCTGCCCTTGAAATGATATGCCTGGAGTATGCAATCTGTGATGCACCATGTTCAGCTAATGGTAGGATAATTGGTACAAATTTCTAGGCTGGAGGTAAATGCCAAAGTGCCGTACCACAAATTTGTTGCTTGGGTGATCTACTTGTTTCTGAATAAGGCAACCTTACCTATCTTTTCCTTTGCCATATTTAATTAGAACCTATTATAGAAATCAGTGAAAGAGGGTATATTACTCATTCCTCAGCCTTCTAGTCAAGAATAATTTTTATGTGTCATACTCTTATTCATCTTGCGCAGAGCCAAATCAATTAGTGCCTTTGGAAAGATGCAGTGCCCGAACTGAGCCAAGAGTGATGATGTTCAAAGGACCAAAACATTAAATGACCTCATGCAGGTCCCGTGTTCGGGAAAATGTAGCTGCTTTTTCCAGCTTTCTTATATGGCCTTGATAAAGTGTATTATCTCTCTCAAGACACTTGGTGTCTCTCAGCAAACTGAGCCCAAAAGCCCCAAATCTGCCTCACAATAAGCTATTAGTAAGGCTATTCTGTACCTTGATGCTTCAGTGTATGAGGCAGGAAATGATACAAGCTTTGGGGGGTAATTTATTTCTCTAGAGCTATCACCCTTAGATATCTCAGTACCACTATTGTCCAGGCATCTCCCTGTTGAATATTTATGGTGAATGACCCTGCTGCCAGGGATTGGCATGAGCACTATGGTGTATCAGTGTGCAGGCATTTGATAGAGCAAGGTCTGTGCTACACCTTCAGAGCAAGAACTGTCATTGTCTCTCCGTGTGTAACACAGGGAGCTGAGTCACTCACAGAGACAGATAAATGACAAACATAGATCCCAGGCAACAGCAAATGGCAAAGTACGTAAGGGAGGGACTAAATTACTGCTGCAGCTGGGACTAAAGCCTGTGAGTGGGGTAAAGGGAAGGTGCCCCAAGCAGGCTGGAGTGGCTCTGGAGTGACTCTAGGGAGGGAGGATTGGCTTGAGAATCTTGATGTTTCCTGTCCTGTTTTCCCTGAAAGGAAGATGGCCAAAAGTAGTGACTCTTACTCTGGGGAGAGGCCCAGAGGTGACTGTATGCTAGCCTGTGCTTTGGGATTGGGTTTGATGCTTCCAGCACCTGCAAAAGCTGAGAGCCCTTATCTTGAAGGCAGCAAAGCAAACAGAACTGCTGCCAAGCACAGTCATGAGGGGATGCTGTACAAAACAGGGAGTCAGAAATGTGTTGTAGCTATCTTATTAAGGCATATTCTCAATCACAAACTAAAGCTAAACTTACCTAAGGCCTGAAGGGAAAATCAGCACAGCTCCATCCTCCTCTGTGTATTTGGCCAGTGCAAGAGGCATGTGGGCAAGCAAAACCTTCCCTGCAAGCAGCCAAGTTTCAGTCACTTGCTGGATGTGTTCAGGGGCTGTCCACATCACTCATTTGCTGGCACATTGCTCCCAGATACCTGCCTACCTTGACTAATGCTGTCCTGCTCTATCAGAAATGGGCTGTTTCCTAGCCTGGCACTAAGCCTAGCATCTTGACGCTGTCATGCAGAGGCTCTGTCCTGCCTCCTGTCACATTTTACCTTCCCCATGCTGAAGAGATTTTGCAGCCCTCTACTGTCTGGATAGAGACTTGCAGGTAAAGAAACTTCCTGGGCAATTCCTTTAGGAATTGCAGCATTATTTCAGCCTGTCCATTTATCATTAGCCCTTCTCTATTATCTGACATCCAGTGGCAGCTTTTCATAACTGCCCCCTTTGCAGAGCTTTCCTCAAGTACGTTTCTAAGAGGCTTGTCCAGCATTCCATTTCACCAGCATGGTTGTGGCCTTTAGCGTATTCCATAACTGCCCAGTTTCTATCTGGCACGTAAAACCCATCTCAGAAGGTATCTTCAGTTTACTACATTGACTTGTAGAGGCTAGAGAGAAAGCAGAGAGAAGCCTTTCACCTTCATAGCTCTATGGAGAAGATCATCATGTTAACTCTGCATACTTGGGGATAGGGCCAAGTGTCTGAGGATAAGCATGCCCCATGCTTTCCCATGCCTCAAAGCATGAGGAAAACCAGATCCACTTTGCATGTGAAAGGGTATTGGAAGCAGACATTCAAGTGTGTGAAGTGTTTCTGCAGGATCTTTACTGTAGCACCTAATATGAGTATCTCATTCAGAGAGAGGAAGGATAATGCCCTTCAACACCATATCTTACAGGCTTGGGAGAAAACTTAGCTCAACTTTGAGCCCAACTCTTGACTCATAAAGGAACTGTGTTTGTTTCACATCTGATTAATCTGCCTTTTTTCCCCTTCTAGACCGTTTTGCTGAGCCTCATGTTAAGGCTTTCTGGGTTTGCTGATCTTTTGTTATGAGTATTACGTGAGGGATAAGTGTGTATATTGTGTTGTATGTGTGTAGCATAAGACAACTTCTGCCCTAAGGTACTGGCAGTCTATTAGATCAAGACCTGTTGTAGAATGGGAGGAATCTGATTTTGATAAGATAAAACCATGTGGTTGATAAAGCATCTTGCTCAATTTTTTGAAAATTTAAATTGCCAAATTTATTTTGACAGAGTTTTGAAAATGAAATTGGTAAAATGATGCTATGTGACAATATTTATACTCAGAATCAATCTGGAAGGTAGTATGTTTCAGGGGGAGTTCATAAGGTTGTAGTACTACTGTACTGCACGGCTGCTACACTGATTTTCCTCCTCAAGAACAGCATTGACAAGAAAACATGCTTTTTGTGGTATTGAAAGAGCATATTGTGTACAGATATTAGTAAACAAACACTAATTATTAGTATTTATTCAATTACTAAATACCTTTTTATTAGCATTTTACTCTTGGAACTTGAGTTCTAAAATGCTGTGTTGGACATGAGCAATGTGCAGTTATGGTTCCCTCGTAGCTGTCTGAGGTCTTCAGAGAATTAGCTTGCTGCCGTTCTCCTCACCAGCGACTGATTCTCTCAATATCCATGGGTTCATTGTCTATACCACACAACCTCTCATTGCCCAGCGCCCTTTCTAAGCTAGTGACACTTTTCCAAAGCTTTATTACAATGTTCCAGACCTGCTTATGGTATTTTGAGCCTTCCTAGGAAGTCATGTTGTAAAGTTCACTCTTAGCACGTTTTCTGGCAGAAGGGGGTTGTGTGTAAGGTTCAGGCATTAGCACAGTGGCTTGCTGATGTGACCGTGCCCACAGTACTCACAGTGGAGTGACAGTCACAGCACCATTTTTACTTTGAAGACTACCATCATGCCCACTTTTATGGACAGCAGATTGCTTTCTGACAGTGTAATGGGATCCTCTGCCTCAGGGACAAGCAAGATGCAACCAAACCAAGCTCCAAAGCTTCCATATGGGCAGCTACTGACCTCCACCTGGAACAGGCCAGGGTCCTACTGAGAATACTGTGTTAAATTTGAACTAGTTTGGCCTGCACATGAAGTGATAAAGACTTCCTTAGATAATTCTGAAATATGCTGTAATCTATTATGTGTACACATACCTCCAGCAAGTAAGAGGTTATTTAAGTTGACGGTAAGTGGGTAGAAAAGGTGTTGCTCCATCTTCCTCTCTAACTTTGAGTCTGTGTCAAGATAGCGTATTGTTCATGGAGCAGTCTCTCCTGTTTCATTTTCAACAATGCTGTTAATATATTCTTCTATTTTTGTAGCCTGTGATGGCTTTCTGTGCTGTTTCTGCCTTCTGCTCTTGTCTGTTCTACCTTTCCTGCTGTCTTGGCTCTTTGTAACCTGCAAACCTATGTCATTTTTGTATCTTTATGTATTACAGCCTTGAATATGGATTTGAGTTAGGTACCCAGCCCACACATCCCTCATTCTACTGATAAAACTTCTTCTTTAAGCCTTGACTTTGATGTCACTATTAATCAGCACATGGCTTTCAAATGTGGGGCTCAAAACAGATATTTGGGCTTGTTGAGGGCTATTTGAATGGTTTCAGGCTATTATTTGAGGCTGTACTGGCATGGAGCTAATGGGCCAACACATTTTGTTAGTAAAATAAGAAGCTTTTAATTTTCCTCTTAAGAAGTTGAGAGTTCAGACCATCATGAATCACCAGTGCAATATCTGAGGTATATTTATGGTTGTTATTACTGTAGGATCTGTACTGAGCAAACGAAATGGAGACGGTGAAATAGAAAGTTTGGAAAAGCCATTGATAATACTGTCACTGGGTGAGTATTCCAGCTGTGAAGCCCAGCCATGGTATTTTAGGGTACTATTGTAGGTGTCATTCTATGCATAGAAACACATCTCACTCAGAAGTGTATATTCAGTCTCTGCTCCTATTAATGCTTGTGCAGAGGTACTAAAAATCAAGTTTCTTATCTCACAGGTGAGAGCTCTGCCAGCTAAGCTGTGGTCATGCTTACTCTGTTCCTTCTCTTGCTGATTAGGCTTTGCAGAGTAGATTCTGTTAGAAAGGATTCTAGCACAAGGTGAACAGGGGAGTTTCTTCCCCTTCAGCATAACTTGTGGCATGGTGGTCACGGCAAAGATGAGTACAAGGTAATACTCAGTACCTCCTGAGGGAGATGTGGAAGAGAACCTGGGTAGGGCCTTATTAGTTGTCCTCAATGAAAAAAGTGGAGAAATGACTTCCTGTAACAATTGCAACTGTCTGGTGTTTGGATCTCATCAAGATTCCTGGTTGGAAATAGCAGTCATTATGAAGCTAGTGGAAGGTGTCCCTGCCCATGGCAGGGGGTTGGAACTGGAAGAGCTTTAAGGAGCTTTAAGGCCCCTTCCAACCCAAACCAGGCTGTAATTCTAATACAGTGCTTAAGTCATGGTTATTGTAGTTCTAAATTACATCATCTGCCCCAGATGTAGCTTTTTAGCCAGTTTGGAGCATAAAGAGAGGCTTACATCTCTCTCCACCTTGTCATATGAATATGCCCTTTAGTATGTAGAATTTAATTTTGAGGGAGACCAGATAGTTGCAGTTGGGACAGGAAGTGTTGACCTTCAGATTTAAAGACTGACATCTAAATTATGAAATCACAGCTGTTAATTAGAAAATGCAGAAACGTGGAGGAATTAATCTTTAATTTCTCTTATGGAAGGCTGAGAGATGTTAGCATGTCAATGCTTCATGCTTCTGTCAGAAAAAAAGGCAGGAGGAAATCCTAACTAAATCCTAACTAAAAAAAGATATGAAAATGCAGATTTGTCAGACAGAGAATCACAGAATCAATGATGTTGATCATTAAGTCCAGCCTCTACCCCAGCACTGCCAAGGCCACCACTAACCCATGGCGCTGAGGGCCTGGTCTCCACGGTGTGTGAATGCTTCCAGGGATGGTGACTCCAGCACTGCCCTGGGCAGCCTGTTCCAATGCCTGAGCACCTTTACAGTGAAGGAATTGTTCCTAATACCCAATCTGAATATGTGACTGCAAGGCAAATGTAGCTGTAGCACATCCAGAGCTTTGGGAGACACTGGATTATGAGGCCCTGTTGGAACCAGCTGTTGAAACATTGGAATTATTGTGCTCCACAGGCTTCCTTGCACCAGTTGCTACATTGGTGTGCTTCCCATGCAGGCAAAGCAGAACAAGATGATTGGAGAGGTGGCAGTTTCTTTCTCTTTCCAGTTAGTTGCTTTTATTTACTTTTCTCTTCTGACCTCTTGGAATACAAGCTATATAACTGGGGCTTGGAATCTGTGCATCATAATCAGAGGCTGTATGGAAGGTACACATTACTAAGTGGTTTGCTTAAGTAAGTAACTAAGTCTCAGTGCATATTCAAAGTGAGTCCTAAGGGGATCTAAATTGGTATGATGTGCACAGTGAGGGGTCTGGAAGAAGAGGTAAGCTACCCCATTTAGACTTCCTCCAGACTTAACTGATGTGCTTCAGTTTACTCAGGCTCCCCTCGGTTGTTGGCCCAGCATCTTCTCACAAGTCAGTTTCTATTTCACACTCTAGAAATAAAACCCAGTAGAAGCACAGGATTTTGAATGTAATCAGACTTATTATCTGGTTTGATCATTATTTTGTAGAGATTTGATTGCTATTTATGATGTGTAATAGAGGTCATTATTTTATTACATGCTCTCTGGGTATGATTAAGTCACTGAAATGAAGGCTTGCTTTCAGTTTAAGTTAGTAAGAATAATGTATTTCTGATTTCTTGTAAATAAATCTGAATTCCCACAAATCTGCATGCATTGTACTGTGAAAGCTCTTTTGTTAGAATATACAGATACAAGTAGATTAATAAAGTATAGAACTTTGTGTGAGCTAAAAATGTGATTTTTATAGAAAAATTATTTTAGGGTTTAAATTTTATGCAGATTATTTCCAATGCTGTGATCCCATTATTCATATGACAGGCTTTGAGGGTGAAAGTAGTTCCTTATTTGGACGTAGCCCTTACCAGGAAAAGGAAAGCAGTGTTACTCAACAGGGTTGAGTGTTTTAAATATGACGTTATTAACGTGTACTTTGTTATAAGTTCTTCATGAATAAGATGTGTAATTGTTCAACTGTATTATCTGCATTGCAGATTCATGACTTAGATTATATTCACAAGTGCAGTTCCCTCAGATATTTTTCCACAGGTTTCTTAAAGGCCTGTGATAGACTCTCACAAGCCTGTGATGCTTCTGAACTGAGCTGGGTCAGTGTCACTCAGTCTTGAGTGAGCCTGTAGAGATAGTTGCCACTCATCCCGTTAAACTGAGGACCTAGAAGGAGAAGAACAAGGAGCAGGTAGCAAATGAGCTAGGCAGGTCCTCCAAGGAGGCAAGAGATGCTTGTGTCTCAAGACATCATATAAAGCAGTAATACTGTATAAGGAGCATTGCTGAAACTAAAGCCAAGCAAGAGAATTGGGATGGGAGAGTATAGTCCTGAATGGAGAGACTCTAGACCTAGAGAAAGGATGATATTGATTAGTGATACATGTGCTGGGTGGTTTGGTCTCTACGTGCACTAACACTTTATGTTCTGAGCCCAGAATTTCATCCTACATGTGTGCTATGGCTGTGTGAAAGCAGTTTAGCAACAGAAGTTTGTAAGTGATGGGACTCTTGCCCAAAAGCTTTCTCACCCACACACCAGAACTATTCCCAGTACATAAAAGAAAGTCTCCTTTTCCTGTCAAGCAATTGTAAGTTCTCCTCTGTACTTACTTATATCAACATTTTGCATCATTCACATAGTTTTTCTTCTCAGCTAAAATACTCCTTATGGATGCCCATCACATGTGAAGCATGTAGGCCAAGCACAGCTGCGCTGCTGATAATGTAAATGTTCACCTGCACAGCAAGCAGCAATGTCATGAGATTGGGTAAGATCAGCTAAATACAAATCACACCTCAGAACAAACAATCAAATCCATAACATCCTGCAGAAACCTTTCAGAATGGCAGGCCAGTTTGGCAGTATCAAGCCCAAGTGCGCAATGTAGCTCAGAAAGAGCTATGAAATACATGGAGCATGTTCACCACTGACCTGGTCCCGTACAGGGCTCCTGTGTTGCAATTCAGACTATGTTGAAGGTGCTTCAGCAACACCCTGAGCACCCTGGATTTCTGACAGAGCTCAGTTACACCCCACCTAGTGCTTAGACATCTTTCACCTTCCCGCTCAACAGCAAAAAGACTGATTCCATAGAGATTGCAGCTAGCACATGAGTTTGTGAGCAATAGCAGTGTCAGGAAGGCTCACCAGCCATTGCCAGAAGAGGTGAGAAGCAGAATAAGGGGAATTATCATGCTACTTTTTTGTACTGAAAGCAGCGTAGGCAAGCTCAGTGCTCTGGCCTCTTGAACAGTTTATGTTGATGAAAAGTATGGATCTGTTTCCCATAGGAGAAATGAAAAGCATCCTGCTTGGTTATGAACCTCTGGAATGGAGAGAGTGTTCTCCATCTGCCACCTGGATCCTAAGTAGGGTAATGCGGTTGTATTTAACCTGTGGACTTCACCTTACCTTTCTTTGTGGTACCTGGTGCCTCAGGAACCTCACCTTTAGTAGTAAACGTGCTTGCTCTAAATTGTTTCTCAGTAGTCACAGTCAGGGCTCACCAGTTTTCTGAGTGGCTGCTATTTGTGAGTGAAGGCTTGCTGGGAAAGGCATACATAATGGTAGGAATTCAACTCTATTACTGGGATGTGCAAATAGCTGCTGTGTGGTTTGTTAGGAAAATGAAGGTAGGATGAACTAGATGATCTTAAGCTCCTTTCCAACCCTAACTATTCTGTGAGTCTATGATATGACCAACTTTGCTGTCCTGAGTTCCAAACGATGTCATCTCACTTCTTTGGGGAATTGATTCCACTGTTTGTTTTATTTGTTCTTTTTTTTTTCTGACTGGAACTGAATGACTTTGGAAGACCTTGCATACCTCTGCTTTTCCCATCTTTCCTTTGACTGACTGAAGAATGACTATCATTGCTGTGCAGCTGCCATAATTGGCATAATTACGCTTCATGTGAGCTTGGTAGACTCCTTTGTCTTAAAGCACAGATACATCCATCCTAATCTATAAACTCAGTAACTCAACTGCAAATTGCATAAATAATCTTTTCCAAGGGAAAATGCCTTCTCATTTTTCCCTGGAAGCTGCTCATGCCTGTCTTCCCTGTGTAACAGAGCTTTGTCCCTGCGTTGTTTGCAGTCTAAGATCATAGAATCATAGAATTATAGAATAGTTAGGGTTGGAAGGGACCTTAAGATCATCCAGTTCCAACCCCTCTGCCATAAGCAGGGACACCTCACACTAAACCATGCCACCCAAGGCTTCATCCAGCCTGGCCTTGAACACTGCCAGGGATGGAGCACTCACAACCTCCCTGGCCAACCCATTCCAGTGCCTCACCACCTTCACAGGAAAGAATTTCTTCCTTAGATCCAATCTAAACCTCTCCTGTTTAAGTTTGAACCCGTTACCCCTTGTCCTGTCACTACAGTCCCTAATGAAGAGTCCCTCCCCAGCATCCCTATAGGCCCCCTTCAGATACTGCAAGGCTGCAATCAGGTCTCCACGCAGCCTTCTCTTCTCCAGGCTGAACAGCCCCAACTCTCTCAGCCTGTCTTCGTATGGGAGATGCTCCAGTCCCCTGATCATCCTCGTGGCCTCCTCTGGACTTGTTCCAACAGCTCCATGTCCGTCATGCAGCAGCATAGGTGGCTGAACCAAAGAGACATTTTTCCTGGACCTGCCTCAGAAAACAGCATGTGAGTTGAAATTTTATTTTTAAATTGAACTCCTTCTTGGAACAAATTCACTGAAGTCAAAAGTCTCACTTTTTATTGCCTCAGTAACTCTTGCTGGATTTTCAAAGTCAATTCAGCTCTAAGCTGAAGTCATTATGGCACATGCTATAAACCACAAGCCCTGTAAACTCAGCGTGGACTGCTGGATCACCCTCTTGAAAGTGTATCAATCTCGTTTTGCTCTAATTTGTTATACACACTGTTTCTTTGGTTGCTTTCTCTTACCCTCACATTCATCTATTAGAAGAAATGAGAATG
The DNA here is from genome assembly GCA_002631895.1 of Agapornis roseicollis. Lineage (NCBI taxonomy): Eukaryota > Metazoa > Chordata > Aves > Psittaciformes > Psittacidae > Agapornis > Agapornis roseicollis. Next base: position 57,904 of record NDXB01002352.1, on the reverse strand, counting down.
GGGCTTGTTCCCAATTCATAAAAAGGTAGGCCGCCTTTGGAACCATGCAACTTAGAATTAGAATGGCTTTAGAATCAAAATGAATAAGCTGTACATTTTGTTCCACGTTGTCCCTTCTGTTGGAAAGCAGTAGGCTATTAAGGCTGTCATTAAATGAGACTGGCTCTATTGCTACCAACAAGGATCCATTGGCTGTGCTAATTATTGTAGCCATACTTACTAAATTCAAGTTACTCTTGAATGCATAGAATACAATAGAGATAGCTCTTTTCATAAAAGGCATCTCTAAGAAGTAGGGAAGGAAACCTTGGCTGTTTTCTTCTTACGGATTGGCAGATAATGAAAGAACAAACCACCTGAGCATTTCCATGATGGTTTTAAGATTTACAGAGAAATTCTTTTTCATTCTATTCCTCTCATTTTTGCAAATGTGGGCTCATCCTGGCTCTGCCCAGGCCTGAAGATGAAATGCCAGCCTACCACAAGAAAGACGAGGCATTGCAGTATTCTTCCAGCTCAACCAGCAATTGAAAGTCTCATGAGACACATTTCCAGCTCAAACTTGTAGAACCCAGATGTAAACATGCTTTATATGAGGTGGGGTTACATATATGTGGAATGGTTAGCTATAATAATAGCCGAAGTTGCGCGGCACCTGCAGCGTTTGGGCCTTCAGACCCTTGCAAGGATGGTGGTAAAATACTTGGTCCCAGATAACTGGGAGAAGGGGGAAATGACTTTTTATTACCTTTTACTTGGTTCAAACAATTCCTTGTTTTAGACCATAAAAGTCACTGCATGGCATCATTATCACAGCTTTATTAAGGCTCTCTAAGAATGTTCTATCTAACGTTCAGGGCTTCAAAACGGCTAGCAATAGTCAACTTCAGGGAGTACTTGGGTATTCACATCAGTGTTCAAGTAACTAAGATGACATCTGCACAGGAATAAAAACCTGACCCTCACCTTTATAAGGAATGGTGGAATTTTGGTTCCACTGGGGTATAAACTGGATCACTGGCTGAGAAAATGAAGGAGACCTTGATGAGTGCTACCACAAGTTCCTCTGTTGTGAAACAGTCATGGCTTATCACATGTCCTTTTATTTTCTAATTCAGGCTGTTGTGATCATAGGAGCAGCTTCATAAAGCTCAGTAGCTTCAAAGAAAAAGGATATCAATGCTAAAGATCTCCACACCGAAACAGCTTTGATGACAAGGAAAAAAAGGGTAATATTGCCAGGGCGGCTGTCCATGAGGAGATAGGTGCAATAAGCATGCTGTTGGCGCTTTGATCTGGAATGAAAGGTCATTAAAAACTTTCCCTGACTGTGAATCGCACACTCCAGGAGCAACCACATGGATTCCATTCTTGAAATGCAGCAAGATGGAACAAACTCCTGGGCTGCCTCATACAATAGGGTGCTGTAGGAAAGTTTAGAAGATACAGGTCTTGAAAACCCAAGAGAAAATAATGACTGAGCTTACAGGGCACATTTAGAGAAATCATATACCATTGTTTTCTAAAATCCCTGCTGACCACAACAGTGTGATAGCTCGTTACTAATAGAAGTTACCTGTAAGAACCTATTCCTTATGGTGCTAAAATGTGGCCAAGAGCAAGAGGCATTTCTGAGACTGAATTCCCTACCACAGCACCAGTATATTTTACAAAGAGGCAAAGTGCACTTTATGAGGAAATGAGAACGGGCCCAAAATGCCTTTTAATTTATTTTTATAATAAATATCATTAAACAGAATTTTGGAGCCATATATTTTTATTTTGTATGTAATGCTTCTAATGTAAAATGGAGCCATTTCATGAAAAGGCCGAAATGAGCAGTCGCTAACAATGAAGTCACTATTTTATGGAAACCTGATCAACTTTCCTGGATAATTTGGGATTTTTTAACAACATTTTTCAAGGCTGAAACGCAAAAAAGGGAACCTCAAGTTTGGCAGAAATGAAAAAATATTTCTGTGGCAGCTTCATTTGGACATGGAAAACCTGTTTGAAGCCATTCATAGCTCTACCTCTCACAAACTATTTATTATGCACTATAAATTACATGTAACATGTAGCATGAAAATTAAATAGAATTGTTGTGGAACCATAGATACAGATTGAGAGTTAATTAAATGAATGTGTGGGGAAAAATCTGTGTGCGATACAGGACTAGGGGTTCCCTGCTGTACCTATTTAATGAAGTCTCATCCATCTGATGGCTCCTGGACCTGCTCTTCAACACTTCCACAAAAATGTCACATTCTTTATGGGGGAAAAGTGTGGAATGTGCCTAACCCACATCAACTGCACCATTTTACAATTCCAATCCAATTAATTAAGCCTCTATTCTTCATGCATGAGTGGCTGTCTCTCAGTTACACACCTAAGGCAGAGGTCCAAGGCGGCCAGCCAGCCACAAAAAGAAGGTACATTCCCAGTTCTCGTTTACTTAAATCTGTATTTTTGGTAGAAAGAAAATGTTTCAAATGACTTCCACTAGAAGTGTGCGTATTTCTGCAGGGCCGGAGCCTCAAGAACTTATGTATGAGGGAAAGAAGCTTTTCTTATGTTTATTTTTAATGCAGAGTCATAATTAAAGCAGGGAGGAGAGGACAGCCTCCTCTGTGAATGAGAAAATTAGACTCAGTGTAGTGAGATGGGAGGGTAGAAGGAGACTTCTGATGCGTGATTAAATGAGGAGGCAGTATGGCGAGGGCAGATGAGACACAGCACAGTGGGAGTATGGAAAACATGGTGAAAGAAATAAACAGAAGACAAGGTATTAAAGTACCATAGCCTGACTGCACTCCTGAAGAGTTAAGAATGAGCTGATCATCTGTTGGGAAACCACACAAAAGGGGGGAGATCCAGTTCCAGTCTCACCTCCCTGGGTAGGAATGTTGCTCTTATCTGATTAAAGGAAAAGAGTAACTATTCTCTTCTTACTGCTTGGCATTGCACTGTTATTTTTAGCACTTGATTTCTAAGTGTGTTCCCTATAGATCATCTGTCATTTCAGCATTAGAAACAACCATACTATTTTCCTGCCATTGTGTAGAGTCTCTTCATTTATGCACTTGGGAGTTATTCTGCTTACATTGATCAAAACCTCAATCAGTTTCACTGTATTGCCTGGGCACCTGAGATCCAGCTCCAGTAAGCACACGCTGAGGTTCTCTTTTGTATCGCAACCTCACCCCAGAATAAAAGTGCCCATTACAAATAGAAGCATGTATAAAATGCTGCTGCCTCAATGTGACCTGTGCGTCAGTGGGAGGTTACAGCCAGGGACAACCTCTTCCAAAATCAGTCATAGTAGTAGAAACAGTTGCAGCTCTCTCTTGTTAGTGCCCGCCAAATGGCATTACTCTCTATGGGAAGAATGGTGGATGTTAGTGCTGCCCAGAGGCAGTGGCTGTCATTGCAAATAGTCAATCATTTCAGTAAAAACCCCATTGTAGCCATTCTTGGCTTGTCAGAGGAATTTGAGGTGGGGTTTGGAAGTGACAGGCCTTGCTGGTACTGTAGCATCAGCTCTCCTTTCCCCAGTGATGGTTTCTCTGCCAGTGTATGCAAAATGCCAGTGCAAGTATGTCCTTGACAGGTGCTGTTAGGCCAGAAGATTGTTTCACCTGTTGCAGTTCCACCTTGGAACTTCTTTACACTTCTCCGAAGAGGTGAGATTTCCAAAATGAAATTATATTTTCCAAATGGATTGCAAATTTGAGGCATTTCACCCATTTACATAGCCTTTCATTCTGTCATCATTGATGCTAGAAGCGAAAAACCTGAAAAAGAAAGGGAAAGCTGACAAGTCCTCAAATTAAAATGTTATTGATTAAGCCATTTGACTTGTTCTTTCATTCCAGTATTGTACTCCAGGAAGCAAATGTTTAATTTATTTTGGATAAAGGGATTCAATTTGTGATAATGCCATGAAAATATAATATCCTTACAAACCCGGATTTCTCATAGGGAAATGTAAATGAGTCTTTTCTATTACACTAAAAATATGGTGAAATGGAGCTGGTTGAATATTGCCCAAACAGTGTTTCTGAACATTTGTCAGAATCGTTGCTTGGTTCAACAAAATTCATATCCCACTCTACTCACTATTTGCTGACATTTGCATGAACCATTTTTTGTTGAGGTAGAGCTTGGTTTGTTCCCTAAGATGAATCAGTTCATTCAAAAACAGAGAGCAGGTACAGGTCATTAAATGACCAGCCACAGTCATCATTGCTAATAATAAATGTTTTACTTCGCAAGCCACCTGTAAGATCAAAATTGTTCATTAAAACCACATATATACTTGATATTATGCAAAGTCTAGGTTAGGTGTTACTCAGTGACAGAAAAAGGATCAATGCCTGATTGTCAAATGCAATTATTAAGCATATTGCCAGAAATCAGACTTGGTCCACAGTATTTGTTAGAGGGAAATTAATTAAACAGCATGGGGGTTTTAATAGCATAAAATATTGTGGGTTTTTTTCCTCACTCCAAATTGTTTTCTTGATGCTTCCTTCTGGTTTGAAAATAACGAAGTCTTTATCTTTGTTATGATGCCTTTGCAACAATATAGTCCTAATCAGTCTTCAGCCAGAATGGGGCCTTCTTTGCACATAGTGCTAGCAAAAGACATTCATTAACATAAAGTTCATAACCTGAAGTTATTTCAACAAAATAAATGCCTTTGGAATGGTGAGAACATAGTTCATCAGCTCTTCCCTTAATTTTGTACAATACATTTCACCAACAAACACTGCGTTCTCTCTAAATATCATTGTAATTTCATAGTTAGGCCTTTATTTTGGCTGGGGGAACTGTTGTTTGGAGGTTTTGTAGTTCTCAGCTCTTAAAAAAGATTTTTACTGTGTTTGTTAAAATAAATCATTAGTACTGGGACAAAACCCTCTGAAATGTAACATGCATGTTGCCAGTGCGTTAAGTTACACCTGAGTACCTAAAAAGCCTGAAACAAGAACATTGAAAAGTAGAATATGCAAGATGTGTTGTAACATAGAAGATTAGTTGATATACCCCATGATAATACTCTGAAAAAATTAAGTGACTGGCACTTGATGACATGGTTTAGTTGAGGTGTAGGGCATGGGTTGGACTTGATGATCTTTGAGGTCCCTTCCAACCTGGTAATTCTGTGATTCTGTGAAAGTTAAGCTCCAAAATTAAGCTTTTGGAACTCTTTTATTACCCTTAAAACTGATAAAATGAAATTAAAAAGTCAGTAAAATATCAGTGGTCTCATGCAAAGAGAATCACTGGTAAAATAAAAATCACTGATTTCAATAGCCAGCAGCTTCACTGTCAAAAGCAGCAGATCTGGACGAACCCAGCAGTAGGACTGACTGAATATTCTGGATTGAAACGGTGATTTGGGGTGAAGTTGCAGCAAGGGGCCTATATAAACTTTATGATAGCTGCCCATGCACTCAACTGAAATTCTAAATGCAAACACCTTGGACTCTGGGACAGTTCAACCCTGTTTTTCAGTGGCTTTCCAGTGAACCCAACACCAGTGTTCTGTTTCTCATGACTTCTAGTTTTGGTTGTAAGCATTTTCACTATTCTCTTCATGCATTTATTTAATTTACTGTGAACTTAGTAATTAATTGTTGGGGGTTTTAGTAACTGTGTTGGGAATATCTTGTAAAGCTTTTTGGCTGTGTTTGGTTTTAGAGCCCATAAATCTTAGTGTATTTTGTAAAACAACAGATTACTCAGACCAAGATGTTTAGTAAAAACACACCAACTGTATTGGTGTTTTGTTTTATTTCTTCTAGAGTTGTCATAAAGGATGTAGTCATTCAGTGGTATTAATTAAGAAGCATAGTACTCAGTAGAATAAACTAGTTGTTTCCTTTATCTGCAATTATCCTTTCCTTCTTTCTCACTCAAAGCCTCCTAATGTTGTTAAGATTGATGTCATCGTTTATCCACTCCAGAAGGATATATTCCCCAGAAACTAATTATTGGGGGTGGAGGAAGGAGTGGGGAAAGGAAATCCAATCTTGGGGTTTCTTTTACATAATGTTTTTCATGAAACACCGGTCCTCACTGTAGTATATTTCTTTGTAATAGTAGTTTTCTCATTGTTGACTCGTCCTCCATTTGTTTTCCCTTCCCTCTGTAGCAAAATAAGAAAAACAGATTACTGTAAATTTTGGCACAGAAAGGTATTTGCTTCATTTTCTTAGAAGTCACGTGCTTTGGATTTCCTCTTGTTTATGATATATTGAAATGTCCTCCAGATGTTTTTAATTATAAAAAGTTTTCAGGAAAGCAAAGTAATCCATAATAAAATTTCCTTTACGTTTTTTCAGAGAGCCAATAAATTAGTGTACTGTAGCTTATCAAACTGCCACAGGATTCTGCGTTTGACCCCAGTGCAGCAAGGTTTGGCATTTCCTTAGGCAGCTAGCTTGGTCAGAGGCAAAGCAGGCTTCCCCAGGCATACTTGCAGTTCCTCTTCCAAGGGAGGGTGTTCTTTCCCTGGGGATGAGCTGGCAGTGTGAGCACTCATTGGTGTGTATGGCTCTGACTTCCTACACAAATAGAGCTGCTGCTGCTGCACTGGCTGGGAAGAAGATATATGTGACATGGGGTATGCCAAAGGTCGGATTGAAGGCAGAGAGAAAGAATATATATGTGTGTGTGTGCACATGCACACACACACACATATATATATTCAGCTAACTGCTCATCCTAATGGCATACCTGATGACGGTGAGTATTCTAAACCTGTATTTGTGTTGGGAGTTAAGGTAGGTAGGGCAATGCGAAACAACTTTGCCATTTCTGTGATTTTTCAAGGTGTGTATGTGTGGTGAGGGGTTTTCTCAGAAGTTAGTTACTGGGAGAAGACCAAGATCTGAAGGCAAGATGTAGTTCAGCAAACATCCTGTTGGAAGAGTTACTAAGCATTGAATGAGACCCGCTGTTAGCTCATGGGTTTAGTGGCCTGCGTGGACCTTTAGATTTGTCCTCCCAAAAGATCTGTGTCTGGGAAATAGGGCCTTCAGCCAATGTCCTGAAAGAGGAATACAAAAAGGTAAGCATGTGTGTTTGGTAGTCACTGACTGCAGTGGCACTCTAGGGTGAATTTGAGGCATTAGGTCAAACTATATGATGTTAGGCACTGTAGAAGTGGGAGAACATTTTAGCAGAGAGAAGACATAACATTAAGAAACAGGCATAGAACGAATGTCCCTTGTACACCTCTTCAAAACAGTAACTGACTGTAGTCTTGCCATCAAAATAGTAAACTACAGTCAGTGATAGACAAGCTGAATTTTGTACAAGGCTCATGGAAGTAAATTACATGTGATTTACAGCTGATCTGCGTAAGGACACAAGGAGGAAGTAGGGAGCTGCTGATCTCATTACAGCAGCCAGTGTGGCGGAGAGCTTTGACCACATTTGGAAAGGAACATCCAATGGTGCTGCCACCCCCCAAACTTCCCCTCCAGAATCCCCCCAGGGCAGTGCTTTGTTCACATTCAGACAAAGCTGCCACTGAGAGGAGAGCAGGAGTTAGGTTGGGTACCATTCCCCCAGGAACATCTTGTCTGCTGCTGGAGGTTTCTGTGGCATTTATCTCACTTTTTTGATGTTAGGACAGGAAAGCCTCTTGCCCTTCTGTTGCAGCGGTAGTGAGAGCCTTTAGAGGCAGCAGAGACGTGAGGTGGAACCACCTCTTTGGAAAACCATGCGTTATTCAGCGTTTGACTGCAGTTGTTCATTGTTTGCTGGACACTGGTAGTACCTGTAGTGCTACAACAGATGCGTTACTGGGGAGTCAATATAAAGCTAGGTCTCTTCAGTCCTAAATATCTCCCATGTGGAGGGTGAGGGGATTACAGTGCTGAGAACTTTCATGGGAGGCAGAGCAACCTTAGTAGCTGAAGTCTGGTTCCTGCGCTTGCTGCTGCCAGCACTGGTGAGCGGAGTAGAATGGAGCTAGGAAAACACAGCAGCAGCAGGGGATACACACATTCCAGCCAACCTTCTGTTAAGTTAACCTAGTGCTATTTGATGATGAAAACCTGGTGCAGCAGCGCCCGGTTTCTGTGTCTTTGGACCAGCAGAAAGTAGTAGTGCAGATTTAAAACAATAAAACATTGCCGAGGTTCCTTTTTGATTCCCCCACTCTCGCGTTGGACCCACTCCCAAAGGGGTCCCTGTTCCGGTGGGCTGCTGGGGGCTGCAGTAGAACTGCCTCGCTGAGGGGGAGCAATGGGCAGCACAGTGCCAAGTGACACCGGGTCCTTCGGAAGCTGTCAGCAGCATTTTCCATAGGCAGTGGTTGTTCTCTAGGCACAGGTTAAAGGCAGAGACAGGCAGTTTGTGCTCCGGCTCTAAGTGTACAAACTCGTCCTCCACAGGCTGCTGTGCTGTTGGCCTGGCACCTTGGTCCCACACGGAGGGACCTGGTGTTTCACAGAGAAAACCGAGGAACTTATGAGAGAAAAGGTGAGTTTTAGGTTAACAAAGAAGGTGTAGCTTTCTCTGGAAAAAGGATTTAAAGTGCTTTTCGATACTTTTTGTTGATCTAAAGATGTATAAGCCATGCTATAAATGTCAGGTTAAGAGCTCGGGGGAGCTCTCAAAATGGCAGCCATTGCTCCCCCTCAGCACTTGTGAGGGGAGCTGAGGCGGAGCTGGCATCCCAGTCACTGGAGGTGTTACAGTGGGGCTAAAACACCCGAGAACTTCTTCTTGTTTTCACATTTCATTTGCTCTTCCCAGCAGCAAAAGGCTCAAGAGCAAAGGAGAAAAGGTGCCCAAGGTCTTGGGGCAGCTGTTTGTGGGAGTGCAGTGTGTGTGGTGCCTGCTCCTCAGCCTGCCTGTGGGAGCAGAGCTGGGGAGGAACTCAGGGGATATTTGCTGTTTGGTTCGGCCATCAGGGAGTATTTATTCGTTCATTAGTTTATTTTATGAAGATTGTACAGGCTACAGAGTGCAGCTCCTCACTGATCGGTCTTTGTTCAGAGTTTACAAACTATGACTTGATGGCAAGTAGAACACTGTAATCCACCTTCTGCTCTTGAAGCTAGTAGTGTACAGCAGGTTACCTAGGGGAGAGGCTGTAAAAACAAGACATAGTGCTGTCCATTTGTTGAGACTGTTGTTCCACCTTCATTATTATTAATAATATTATTATTGTTATTAAAAAGTTTTTAAAGCATATGGGCAGGTTATCCCAATTGCACCGGATTAGAAAAGCAGTTGTGTTAAGGCAGCTGTCCACACAAAATCAGAAACTGGAATGCTGGCATAGCTTTGTGTTACATTAAATCTCTGTTAAATAAAACGGAAGAAAGGAAGCGTACAAGAGGTGGAAGCAGTCACCCAGGAGGACTTGAGGGACACTGTCTGAGTGTGCAGGGACAGAGTGAGAAAAGCCAAAGCCCTTGGGGAATTGGACCTGGTAAAAGGTGACAAGAAAGGCTCCTACAGGTGCATCGGCAGCACAAAGAAGGCAGGATAGATGTGGGCCCTCTGCTCATGGGGGTGCTGAAGAGCACAGAGCCAGACTCTCCTTAGAAGCATCCAGTCAAGGGACAAGGGATATGAACTGAAGTACAGGAGATTCCACTTAAATGTAAGAAAAATGTTTTTTAATCATTAGGGTGCTGAAACACTGAAACAGATTGCCCAGAAAGGCCATGGAATCTCTGTCCTTAGAGGTATTCTAAGCAGGAGGAGACATGGTCCTGAGCAACCTGTGCGTGCCGACCCTACTTTGAGCAGGCTGTTAGACTGGGTGGTCTCCAGAGGTGCCTTCCAGCCTCAACTGTTCTGTGATTCTGTGAAGTTCTGTACTTACCAATTTTAACCAATAGCTGTGTTAACAGTTTGGCCTAAATTAATCTCTCTCTAAATCAATGAAATATTCTTTATCAGAACTCTGTCAGCTGAACTTAACCTAGACCTAAGTGTTCTGTGTAAGCTTTTATTGAATCAGAAGCCAGCAGAAATGTGTGCAGCTTTTGATTCCAATGAAATCAACCTCTGGATTTTGGTGTTTGGTTTTTTTAAGAAGAAAATAGTCTTTTCTGAAAGTGAAACTGACTGGAAGCAAAAGTGAAACTTACTTTATTGCTTTTCATTGTTCAAACTGAGAGGAACAGCAAAATTAAATGGAGGTCATAGGTAGTGCTAAGTAAATGGAATTAAAAGCATGACTTTGTTTATGATAGCAATGCCATTTTTAGTAATACAGTGAAAAAGTTAGAGTGTTTACTGATACCCTTATGACATTGACAGAGCCTTTTTGATCTTTGAGCTTTCTGTAGCTATCCCTCTTTTCATGAGATTTCTCTGACCAGCTGAAGCACTTCATGGTTGTAAATATCTGTAAGATGCGAGTTGCTATAGTTTGTATGTGACTGTAAGAGGTAGGCTATTGTAAATCATGCTTAGGGGAGTCAGTAATTTACTCTGGAATGAGTGCAGCCCATTGCTGTCATTGGCTCCAGGAGGAGGGATGCCCATTTGAGCCTGCATGTTCTGAGAAAGGTGAAGGCTGATTTAAAGCAGATCAGGCCTGCTTTGTTTTACACCCTCCTGTTTAGCTGATAATTCTGCCTAGTCCCAAAGCCCATTTCTGTTGTTGGGATGCTAACTTGCACACGGCTCTTCTGTCACTTATAGCCATGAATAGCCACCCTGTTACTTGCCTTCCTGCATGCTGTCTGCAACTACAGCTGCTGACTGTAAGCTACATATGGTTGATTGTGACTCCTGGGAACCTGTTCTGCCACCCCTTGTTCTGATTGGACTCAATTTGAGTAGCATGTTATGCAGTGTGGATTAAATTCATATATATTGCACAGATGAGTGGTACTACATGGCACTTAGAGAGGACACTGTCCAGCAGGCATTTCCCTAGCTGGATGTGGGTAGCTGACAGCGTGTTTTTTTTCATCGCTCCTAAACTGAAATACAAGAGGTCTGTGTCCCTTTTCATTCCTTAAGCAGTGTACAGGAGTTCGTGGCTTTGTCATTCCTTCTGTTGTAGGCTTTCTCCATGCTTGTAACATACGACCTATAGATATTCCCTCATATACCTGCTACATGGACTCCCTCCTTCTTCCTCTGGCAGTAATGCTTATACTTGGCAGGAACAAGGGTTTCTTCTTGCCCCTCTTATTATAAGTGTACTTCTAGTACATAAACAGATTGCTTTTTTAACTAATTTAATATGCACAGTGTTATCTTATTTATTTTGTCTTTCTTCCAGCTCCATCTTGAAGTAACTCACTGTAAAAGATTTATTTCAGTTTTTTGAAGTTCCTTTTTAATGCAGACTCTGATTCAGCCTCAAGCGGTGCAAGATGCTGTAACCCAATAATACTAAGTCGTCTTTGCTTAATTCTTCAATGTTTCCTTTCCTCCTTCCCTTGTGGAAGAGGTGAGAAAAGCAATTGCCTCCACTGCTTAATGCTTCACAACTCAAAAACTCACTCCGTCCATGTAATTTTGAATCCCAGCCCAGCTGGCGATTCCTAGTTTTCAGGCTCTGAATATGAGTTCAGCACTTTTAAATGAATCACTCTGAACAATACCTGTGTCAGAGTCTTTTTTGTTGTTGTTGTTTGCTGCAAGGTTTGCCTGATTTTTCAGATGTAGACCCTGAAAGAAGAACAGTCTCATAAAAGTACCAAATGCAGAGAAAAAGATTAAGAATTTCTGGGTTTTTTTCCTTACTTCTTTAATGTACTTGTTCTCTTTCTGTGGTCTTTTAGTGCAACAAATATGTGTGGGATATGCTACCTTTGCATTTATCTAGTTTTGTTCTTATTTGTGATTTCATCAAGATTAAAACGGGCTCTTTAGTGGGTTTAGAAAGGCCTTTCTCTTGAAGAGCACTGTTTACCTTGTGTCGTGAGCAGTCAGTGGGGTAATGATTCTCCTTTTCATCTGCTGGCTGTGGACTGTTCTCTTCAAAAGTGGGTTAATGGGTGATGTCTCAGCTCTCACCAGGAAGTATGGGTTTTAATAATCTGCCTGCTTGTGAAAACATATTATCAACTCTGGAAACAGAAACAGTGATACATTTGGGGTTTGATCACTGGCTCACAGCCATAATGGGCGTTCTTACTGATGCTAGTTGGGTTAATTAAGTAGGGTGTGGACTGATTAAGTGAGGTGTAGAACAAATCACATAGTTTTCTGGTTTAACTTTTTCCCCAAAGGTGTTTGTTGAGTGCTGGCTCCTTTATTGAAGTCTGAATGGAAGACATGCTCTTCTGGTTAGTCTGGGTGAGGTTTATTGCCATTTAATGTGGAGTTAAACACAAAACTACCAAGGGAGGTTTCTGAAAAAAACCTTGACTATATTTATAATGATTGCAAAGAAAAAAATGCCAAAATAAATATGGGAAGCATCACCATCTACTTCTAATATTTCATTCATAGCAATATTAACATTTAAAAAAGATAAAAAATACAACAGTTTTGTAGTTAGTTCAGGGTATCTCCTTACTTGCATTAAGTTGGCCGGAAATGAGTAGCATTTCAGTGAAAATTCTTGACTTTAACTTGTTCATTTTGAAGCATATAGAACAGCTTCTCTTTGAAAAATAGTCTACACTATGAAATAGATTTGGGGTATTACACATTACTGAAAAGAGTACACTTTTAAGACACAAGTGTTTTTTAATAACCCTTTGGACAATGTTTTCAGTAAAGTATTTAAATGAGCCACTGACTGGCACATATCTCATGGGATTTTGTTTAGGTTTTCTCTAAAGCTGAACCTCCTGTGGAGGAAAAGGGACTGACAAAAGAAATAATGAAACTGAAACCCAACAGGAACAACAGAATAGAAGAACAATTTGAAAAATCATCAACTATTCTTTGTTCAAAACCAGTAAGTTCTTGAGCCAGAGCTATGTGATATTCCTCATTATGGGAAGAAGGAGTGTGGAAAAGAAAGATAGGCCTGTAGTCTGTCCTGCTTTTCCAGATGCTTGCACCCGCCTACTCCAGCATGGTGACTGAGCTGCTCAGACAAGAACCCTTAAGCTGTATCCAGTCTCTTATTGAACTTGTGCAAACTTTTGATCCAAAGTGACATTCTTCTTCAAGGTGATCAACAGCCTGACTGTACATTCCATTGTTTTGAGTGTGGTATCTGCTGTTTGATGCTTCTGAGCTCTTGGATTGGAAAAAGTGGTGAATGATTCCCCATTTGATAGATGTCTGTCTTATCCTCCCTGGATATGTGGCATGTCTTCCGGGCTGGAGGATCCCAGTACATTCGGTTGCTTCCTGTGCAGCAGTCATTCTGCAGCTTTTACTATCCTTGTCACTCTTCTCCAAGCCTTTGCTATTTCCATTATATCAAGTTTAGAAGTGGGATCAGGCTGATGTACAAGGGCTTCATGGATTTATACACTGGTACAGTCATGCTGTCTTTCAAAGTGAATCCTAACATTTAATTTGTTCCCTTCTTTTCCTGGCAACTCTGTTCTTTGAGCTGAAGTTTTAAGTATCTGTAGTACTTGTCTGGCTATTCCATTTCCTCTGCTGTGCTACCCAGATCTTCCTCTTGATATAGTGATGAGCTCAGAGCCATCATTTTATATGCAAAATCAGAACTGTTGATTCCAATGTGTGTCACTTTACATTAACTTACATTAAATATCATTGATGGTTTTGTCACCAGCGATTCATCTCATCAAATCCTTCTGCATTTCTTCACAGTAAGCTCTTGTCTTTGCTGTCTTAGTCATCTTTCCAGCGCCTGGGTGAAACATCTTTGAATCCCCAGCCTTACTTCTGGAGCCCTTTTAAAAGCAGACTTCCTAAAAGCTCTTGTTGGATGATGCTGACTAATGCTGAAAGTGTAAGTTACAGGCAGCAGGGTGAAAGAAGGCATTGGAGTCAGGTTCCTTAAGGTGGAAAGCTGATGTACTTACGCAGTGTGCAGCTTTAATAATTGATAGGAATAGTTCAAGCAGAGCTCTTGAATGACTGTGCAGGGTGCTGAAGAATATTTTTTCCCAGTTGGGCCCCTTGCCATATGTACAGTATTATTACTGTAGCTGTATTGTACCATATAAGTGAATGATTTATGTAGTGATTTATCCATTCTACCATGACTGTGTGACCAATCTCTATTACTAGATGTATTCAGACCTTTACAATGGCAATATATGCAGCTTTGTATTCCAGAGCATTACCTGCTCTTTAAGCAATAAGATCCGATAGGGCATACATTATTGGCCACTAGAGCATGCCTCTGTGTGGTCATTAAGCACAAGTCTGGAGGCTGCAGTCTGGGGTTGCATCTACAGAAGCAGCAGGTTTTGGGCTGGCCATACAGTCCCAGAATTGTTTTCCTGGGATGAGAGTGAACATTTGTAAGTGTCTGTGGGACAAAAAAGCAGTTTGTTTTGCTTTTACTCAAACTGTTCTTAGATCCGGCAAAAATAGTAGAAGGTGAGAAGAGGCATTCATGTGGCAGTCATTTTTCATCCAGATCTTAACTAATGGTTCTTCTGCCGTTGCTACTATGAAATTCTGAACTCTTTTTCTTTTGTTTCTGAGTTGGTTGCTTTCTCTCTCAAGTTGGCTTATCTGGCAAGTAAGTCACTTGGATATTTTGTTTGATGGCAGAATTGCTGTGGGACAGCATGCAATTTATGGAAGTGATGTTTTTATGTGATGACCAGGCTAAAGTTAAAGCTGCTGTTCTCTGTTACCTAGCTGGTGTTTCTGTGCTTTTGGAAGTATAGTGGCACTGGACTGTATAGACATGGTTTCCCACAGGTAGCTGTGTCTTTGGGCTTAGGGTTCATTAGGGGATGATTTGAGGAAACTTGCCCATAAGTGGCAAGAAGTGGGCACCTACACTGTGACCGATAGAAAATCCATTCTGTAGGTTTGACAGTTCAACAATGAGTTCAAGCTGGGGAGCAAGAAACAGACGTGAGTGTTTAGTACTCCCAATATATTCTTTTTAATAGGAAGTGAAAGATCAAAACAGCCCAGCTGCCAATGAAATGAGATAAAAGTAGTAATTTGTCTGACAGACTTCTAAATGTGTTTCTCCAGACTTTTTATTTCATCAGTGATTTAGCTCCGACTAACATTTATTTCCCATGCAGCTTTTCCAAGGGCTGGACTTTATTTTCTCATTCAGCCTCTTTTTCTTAAAAGATATATCAAAAGCACAAATGCATCTGATGCAGTCTTTGTAACAAACTGGGAAAGATCCAAAATGTCCAGCTGCTAGGAGGAGTCTGCTGAAGGGCAGTTATCCACAGTGCCACATGTATAACCTCAGGGGAAGGTAAGTGGGAAAGGTTTGGAACACAGAAGCCAGAAGACACAAGGGTGGTCTGGGCAGCATAACACAGCATCTTTCAGAGGAATTACAGCTGAAGTCACATTTCTGTTTGAATTCACAGCTCAAAATTGCAGTAATGCTATGAAATAAAAGAGCGTTCTCTGTATCATGGAGTCCCTGGCTCTACTTCCCAAATGGAGGAGGAAAAATCCTGGCAAAGGAAGAGCCTCCATCCTGTCCTGTGCTATTAGCAAACAATGTTTCCAAGTTCAAAAAACCCCAACTGTTCAAGCAGTTGCTTCCTTTGTGGTTTCAGTATATATAAATATAAATATACATATATATATATATATATGGAGGTCCAAATGGTCCTACTCAGAGTCTGTACAGATGCATATCCTGAATTTCTCACAGGTCCATGAGGGCTGAACAAATCCTGCTTTAAAACAGAAGAATTCTTAATTTTCATTGGGGTTTTTTTTTTCCTTTTTTTCTTGCCTCTGGAAGTATGGAATCGGTTACCACTGCTGTGATAACTTCACACTTCTACAGCATATGATGCAACCCTGCAAACTTGGCTTGTAAAGCAGTTGATATAAAACAGTAGAAAGCATCCTAAGATTTCTTCCTCTGTATTTTGTTTATTACTGACATGGATATGAAAGGGCATAATTTTGGTAGCTAGATCTAATCAGCACTTTGTATATAAAATGCATCAAAAACACACATCAAGAGCAGTCCATCTTAGTGCGTCTGTGTTCCAGATCATTGTATAGTATATTAACTGCTCCTTTCAGTTCTCCTGGAGCCCAGCTGGTCTTGCTTAATTTCACACTATTTTATATTCTGTTTATTACTGAGGCCAACAAATATTTTCTTTTAGCTGTTTGTACATGTTAAACAAACACGGGATCCTGGTGGAATGTCTCTGGCAGAAACATGCTAATTCCTTATACCCTCAGAAGTCCCTTCCACACTTGAAGGAATGGGCTCAGCCAGTTAAATTAGGCACCCAAACAGGAAAACCACAGACACACAATTTCAGTTTCAGCCAAAGCTAAACGGTGCAGCATGAAAGTTGTGTTGTTGTTTGGCTTTTTCACAGTGAGGCCTGCGTGAACAGAGATGGCTGGCAATGTCCCTGTTGGAGCCTGTCTGCAGGAAGTAGGAGAAAGGGAATTCCTGCTTCATGGAGCTGGCAGAATCACTTCAGCTCTCCAACATGAAAAGGTCGTCATAGGTACCCAGCAACAAAACAGCACATTTCAGTTTCCAGACAGTGTCTTAGGTGCCCAGAGACTAGAAATTTAGACTTAACATTTCTGCCCTGCTTGACACCACCAGTCCTGAGCACTACACATAGCATTCATGAATCTCACAGAGCTGGTGATGAGGTTGGACTTTCAGGGGAGGTGGTGAGAACCCCTGTGCTGGCTGCATGATGGCTTAGTGGTTAGGACATATACACAGGAGATAGTAATTTGGGCACTTACAGGACTACTTCAAACCCAGTTTTCCACTTTAGGGGGTGCTGTTACTGTCAGCACTACCTAAAGTTTGTACAATTTGGTTAGGAAACTTCGGCATTAACACAGATTTTGTTTTGTGCTGCTTCAATGGCTGAATGTCCCAAAGTTAGGTGTACCAGTGTACAACTTGTACACTTCATTTACCTAGCCCTTAGCTACTAGGATGGTACATACCTTGGAAACTCTAAAGGGAGGAAGAAATCCGAAAATAGGCTGCTAGACCAGTCCTTTAGAGAGTGCCTTTGTGGCTCAGGTCTGTTATGATGAAGCATGAGTGTGCTACTTTATTTATTGTTAATAGAGACTAAGCTGTATGTTGTGTTCTTATGTTGCCATTGCCAGACCTTTGCTGGAGGGTGCTTGGGACAGTGAAGCAGTACTCAGTAAAGCTGTATGGTTTCACACTGTGTCCTTCATGGAGTATATTAGACTGTGAGCTGTGCTGACTTGTGTTTTGCTCTGAGGAGAGCTCGAGTGGAGGTTTTTAACTCCGAAACTGTAAGCAGTTTGGTCCTTGGCTGCCTTAAAGACACAGTTTCACTACATGTGGTGTTGCAGTGATTTAGATTGGCTGCAGTAACCAGGCCAGCAGCACTCTCATTTAATTGGCAAAGAGCTTGTTAATGTCATCTTTTAATATTCTTCAGATCAGAAAATTATTTTCCAGCCCTTTGGTCCAGAAGAGGCCAGGCTTCTTGATTTAGGTCATTTTCAAAAGGACTGAGCCAAGTTGCATCCAAGCATTTTTTTGCATGACAGATCTTTTTTTTGTTTGGTTTGATAGTATTGTAGATATTGATTACAGGTTAGTATTGTGCCCTCAATAAAACTTGCTCAGGCATGGTATTTGTAGAGTGAAATAACTGAAGAGTGATCAAAGATGTAGGACTCCTGATTTCTATGTGAACTGAACTTCTGTTAGTCTTTTCTCATGTCGGTTGGTGGAAAAGGCTATGGGATGGTTATTTGCCTAATGAGGGCAGGATACAGCTGGGAGGAAGCTTGAAACTTTGTTGCAGGTCTGCAAACAATCTAGGCACATCAAATAGATGCCCACTGTTTGCCAAAAACCAGTGAAATAGGGAGATAAGAAGGATGATGAAATAAAGAGAAAGCACTGCTCTTTAATACAGTGACCTTTCCTGAGATGTGTCATTCACACTGGTGTTTGCATAAGTGTTGGCCCACGTTGATTTTACAATATTTAGTTGTATGATGGCTTCTTACCAAAGCTGAGGAGGCAGCCTGTGGCTGGCCTCACCCCAGGCTTGATAAGCTGCTACAGTAAAGCCGTAGTTAATGGTTTCTGGAAAGTTAATGTCTATCTGCATTTGAAGGAACACATTTTGGGCTAAATATTGAGCAATCATAGGTATGTGATGCAAATCCTGGGTGTGCCAGCCAAGCTGTAGAAAAAAGCTCGTTAGGATTAATCTCTAACAGGGTGACTAATGCAAAGGGAATGAGGTACTTTCCTCCCTGAGTCAGCAGAGATTTGACATGGCTTTCAAAGGGGCTTCACTGGAATGCAGTCAGTTGCTTTGTGCAATAGGTATGCTAGTTTATTTAATTTAGAACTACTTGCTTTAGACCACAGAATACTGTACTAAATTAAGAGAAACATAGAGCAGCATACTCCACAAGCAGATTTAAAACAAGGTATCTTACTCAGTTTGTAAGAAGTGAGATACGTTATTATCCAGTGTACATTAAGAGCATTACAAGCATATGAAAGCTGTCTTACCTCCTGCTCTGCTCTTTGAGCTTTGCCAGATTTTTATGTTTGAGGAACCATATTTATGAGGGATGCATTCATTATATCCCATCTCTGTCTAGTTTTCACAGTGTCTTCCCCGTGTAGTATCAGGAAGATCGGTTGCAGGCCAAGATCTCAAATGTGGTATTTTAAGGAGTAACTAAAGAAGACTCATTTTATTAACAGTCTTTCTTAGAGGGAATATTACTGGTAATGTTTGTGTAAGACAAAAGGATTTTTTCCTTGCAAGTGCTGTAGTCAGCTATTAGCAGTCAAATTCTTTGCAGTGGTATGTAATTGTCAGCTCCATAAAAAGAGAAATGAATTGCTGTTTTTATCAATAAAGTTATACAGAGCCAAATACCAACACAAAGCAAATTTCAGTATAATTTACAGTGTTGAACCATGTTGCACCACGTTCCCAAGTAACACACTGGTATGCGTAGTTTCAGATTAAGAACTTTTCTGGTTTGCCTCTGCATTTTCATCTGTATGACATGCTCCGTTCTGGCTAATTTAGCAGGCAGTGGGAGGGTATTTGGGGAGCCTTTCTAAAACTCTTAATCGTTTTTCAAAGAAAGTTAACGGAAAGGGTAGATTTTCTTGATAATCCTTTCAAAATTAAAATATAACACAAAAACACTATGTGTAAGTGACATTGGGGGTCTGTCTTAAACCAACTAAAGCTGGGAAATTCAAAGTGAATAGCTAACACTCTCTTGTAAACTGCCTTCATGTATTACAGCTGACAGTGGGGAAACGGAGGTTCAGAGAGCAGTTCAGATAATAATCTGAGGAGTTTGGATATTGCCTGAGCCCCAGCAGTTGGGGGAGCAGGATACATGTCTTTCAAGATCATTCTTTCTCATGAGAGATATGGCATTTCCTTTCCATGGTCATGCTGAACATGGCTTTTCTTTGGCTGGTTTATGCTAGTTAACAGTAGGGGCTGGGTATCACTCAAGTAGTTTCCAGCAAATAGAAACCTGAAAGTTGAATCTGAAGCCTGGAGGATCCTGATCCCAGGCTTGCTTTCTCTTCCACTTCTAGTTAAAAGAAACCCCAACTAGCCAGAAACTTCTACTCTTTGAAGTATCAGAAGGATCCAGATTTCCCCCCACCATTTTCATCCTGGATCCAAGCTGACCTTGTTTTCATTGAAACCAGCTCAGTATTCTGTATTCACACTTTATTAGCTTCATATTGCCAGTATATCAGATAAGCATTAGTTAGACACAGCAGCAGTTGTTAGGGAAAATCTATTGTAGGACTCCTATCATTCATGTGATCTGTAAATCATTCTAGAATTTTATTCAAATTTTCCAAATATTCTAACATATCTAGGGAAAAAGGGGATTTCTCTGTCTGAAGGCTAGTCCGTTAAGCTGAATGGCAGATTTCTGTGTAGAAAAGAGAATTTTGTATCTTCAGGGTTTTTTGTTTCAAATAAGCTAAAACTGCAGCGAATTTGAGGCAGCAAAAAAACTTTTGCCTTTCAGCCACTAGCACTAAGGTTAGCCCATATTTTACACAACTCTTGCAAGCAGAGCCTGCAGCCTTTGGTTAATGTCAGAACCTCCTTTCAGTTTTGCCCTGAACATATTACTTTAGAATTTGCATAATTGTTTAAAGTTGCACATTTTGCTGATACTGCCCCTATTAAATGATAGCAGAAAACACCACACAACATTACATTACTGACAGGATCAAGCCAAAAAGTGACACTTCTATGCAGTCATATATTTTGTGAATAGGGGCAGGAATTGGAACATATTAATGATTTCCTTGACTCCCCGTTATCCTGTTCCATCCCTGCTCCCCTGAAACTGTCCATGTAAACTGAGGATATTTAACACATTTTAAACAGTTCTATGTAGCTCCTTGTAAAGTAATTTGGAATGATGATTTCTTCTTGGTGAGACACACTCAAATGTAAACTCACACATAACAGCACATAAAACATGAACCTGTTAAGGATTTCACCTTTTAAGAAATGACAGAATAATTACAGGACAACATGTCCTTCATGAGCAAAACCAACTAAGCTAAAGTGCTTTTAAGGCTGGCATGGCCTACTTCTAGCAAGCTGCATAAATCATAAACTGCTAAGAGATTGATTCATACACTGAATGATAACTGTAGTCTATATAATGTAGTACAAAAATGTATGGATAATATACATGTACACTGAACTGAATTCAGTGCTTAGTTACAGCTAGGTAACAGAACAGAGTTGATACAGCCCAAGCCCTGACTTTGTATACAGATAATAGAAAATGTAGAGGATGAACTGTGTGCTTCCTTAAGAAGGGGTAAATAAGTTATTCCATTTGCAGGCCTCTTCAGGAGGGGATTGTAATAGTTGGAAAGTTGGCCTTGGGCTGAAACTTAGGGTGTTAGAAGCTACCAGTGCTGGAATGAATGTTTCTGGTTTTAAATAAGCCCTGAAAAAAACACGGGGTCTGTCATGTAATTTTACCTGTTTGGGGGTGAAAAAAGTAAAAGTGTTGACAATACCAGTATTAAAAGATAATGTGCCTTAGCCAGAAATAAAACCAACCCCAAAACAGAAATGTCATCTGGCTTTTCAAGTTAACTCTTCTCTTCTAAAGTGCCTTTCTGGTGAATCAGTTCTTAAACTTCCTTGTATGTTTTAATGACCTGAAATCGTTCAGATGCTGCAGATAATCTGTATGAGTGGGATGATGTTTCTTTCTCTGAACACTTCAACTGGACAGATTGCACATATGCCCTAGCATTACCAAAGGTCAGGTGGATCCTGAAGAGCTGTAAGCAAGGGTAACCCAACCTCTGAAGGTTATCCAGAGATTTAAGCTACATTCATATTACACTTGTTGGCAATACTTTACAGGCAAGGGTGCTTCTTTTTCTTGCACATAATTTTAGGGTCACAGTTTCTAAGGTGTACTTCATAGATTTCACTTTGTGTATGAAAAATCTTTGCCTTTTAATACAGAGTGGCACATTGGTTGGTCTAGATAGCTAACATTTGCATGCATAGGCAGTAGATTTGGTCGTTTATGCATGTAGATAATAGAATTTACATACACAAAACTCATTTGGACTCAGCCTCAGAACAGATTGGGAGGACAGGTATTTAAGATTTGAGGGACAGATGCACAGTAGGGGATGGCTGGGGTAAATGATGGTTGAGTCTCGAATATTGAAATAGGGATGCTAAAGAAAGGATGAAAACAGTGCTCAGATATTTAAGTTGTGCTGAAAGCTAAGAATTTAAATACAAAGAGCATGGCAAGAATGATATCAAAGGTCACCTTTCATTGCGAAGAGAACTCGAACTTGAAACATGAAATACCCTTTTCTGAAATATGTTTTTGCCCTGTGGTCTCTGTCTAGTGATGGCCTTTAATCCGTCTTTCAGGAAATTTCAGCTAGAGCCTAGTACTTCACGTCACTGATGCCAAGTCAGTTAGCAGAGACTGTGGACATTTCAGGGTCAGTCCTTCAACTCACGTTAGTTTTTTAGGCCCACTGAAATAAATGCAGCAATGTCAGGTTTGTGTCAGCTGAGAAAATATGCTTGAATAATTAGATTTGGGGTTGTTTTGGTTTTTTATTACTCCTATTTGTAGAGTGTCCCCCTATTTGATCTTGGTTAGTCAAGCATATCAGTCAGGTTCTGAAGTTCAGGGACATCTTTTGTAGTGTAAGAGGAAGTTGGTATCCAGATCTGAATGTTGCTGTTTGGGATCCCAACTAAACAAAGCTTGTCACCCACACCAGGGCCATAGCACAGAGGGAGGGTATCATCTGGAACAGGACCTTTTACATTTTTATATCACGGTGTTCACTGACCCTACTCTCTGCTTAAATCAGGTCTCACTGAAATTAAGATGGGTCCCGTTGCAGTCAATAGTATCTTCTTCTGAGTTGGGAGAGAATTCTTGTGGCTCTGTTTCAGTGCGTAATATCCAGGCCCCTGCAGCAAAGCGCTTACATACAACTGGGTGAAATAGAGATAAAGCAGGAGTCTTAATTTCCAATTTCGTGGGTTTGTCAGATTATGTTATATAGTATCAGATTGTTCTGTGAAAGCTGAGGCCACAGGAGTCCCATTACACTTCCTGGGCTGGATCCTAGGGTGATGTAAATTGGTGTAGTGCTACTAGGGTAACGAACTGTGTTGGTTTCAGTAACTTGGGATTTAGCCCACTAGGGCTGAGATAGCTATAAAACCTCACTGTGCACTTTGAAAGTTGGACCCCATTAACGCTTCTGCAGTGCAGAATTTTATAGTGCCTATAGGAAACCCACTTTGGGCCTTAAAACTACCAACTAACCAAGGTCACCTTTCTGTCGTTCTCAAACCATAACTGTTAATACTAATAAGTGAGGGTTTAAGTTTACTGTCTCTTACTGTGTTTGATCTCTGGTTTCACTTTTTAGTTTGTCTCTCTGAACTGTTTGTTTCTTGGACCATTTTTACAAGTACACAAAAATAAAGAGAGTATCACTAGCGGGGACTCGGTGCCCTGTATTCTTCTCTGATAATGTCTGTGTGTACTTGCACTTAAGTGCTAGATATGTATACGTGTACACACAAAATTACTCTACAGTAAGCATTCTCAAGCACCCACATTCCTTTTTCACTTGGTAACTAATGAAATGACAGTTTTACAAGGAAGTGTTGCATCTCATAGTGTTAGTGCCTATGCTGAACTGCACTGCACTCATTGACTGTGCCAGTGATTCAGCATTAGGAGTTGAGGTTGTTTTCCTAACAGTAATTTGAAGTATTTTGCAACAATTACCTTATACGTACATTTATGTCTGCGAGGGGAAGAAAATCATACTAAGTGAGGTATAGAAGTAGGCATCCGTGTGCTTTTTCATTAGTACGTGGCGGCTTATAGTTTGGTAAACACAAGGATACTATAGGAGAAGCCATTCTTTCAGTTGCATAAACAGCCCAAAAGTGATTTGTAATCAAGTAGCTTCTGGCATCTTCATTTTAATATTTCATCATCATTCGGGCAAAAAGAACCCCAGCTTCTTTTCTCCATTAATCTTTTACTTGACATATGTCAAATAAAATACACTAATGGTTCTGGATATCAGACAACACGTCTCTAAAAATATTGTATAATTTTCAATACCTTCAAAACACCTAGTGGCTTTCTGGCTAGGGAACTAAACACCCAGTCTACATCTTTTTGCTTACTGAGTATAGCTGGTGTTGTGAATCTTTTTTTTTCATTAAGTACCAATGTTTGAACTTGTCCTTAGTAAGAATTAGGGGAAAAAAGAGAAATCATTAAAAGATCAAAAGAACTTCTTACTAAGGCGTGGACTGTATAGCAAGAGTGACCACACTTGTTACCCCTGCTAACTCTTAATGTAAACAGGATTCTGTAGGTAATTGATTTTGCAGTATGGCAGTCAAACAGGGCAAAAAAATCAAATCTGGATCAGATTGGATTCATTTAAAAAAATACCTTATTTAAATAAAAATACTAAAACCATTTATTGTGCTCATTGCAGAATTAACTGTGTGATGTCAGGTGTTGGTAAAGGGAAGAAATGGAGTTGTTACGAAGATGAACAAATTAATGGTCCTGTGTTCAGAGTTCCCAGCTGAGTTCAGGTCACCGGTCTGTGTGTGTCCTCCTGCACAAGCCCTCTGTCTCTCAGGCCATGTGTCCTGCAAATGTGCACCTCTGCCAGTTCTGCTCACTGGGAGATGCCATTGTCATGAACCTCCAGGCACTGAAATTAATCTGAGTTAAAGGACACTGCTTTTACTGGTGCTGGAGTGAGGTGGCTTCTCTTTTTAATCCAAATAATGCCTGTGACCTGGTTGATGCTACAGACCTGTGAAATGGAGAACAGGTACATGGGACTGTATCATTAATTAGTCCTCTTTTCATAGAGAATCTGCCAAGAACAGGGATTCAAAGCACCTTCCTTCTCCTGGGAGCAGGTTGTTATCAGGCACTTGGGACATTCCCTTGGGGGGCTGCAGGCTGTGGTTCAGGTTTCAGCTATGAATTAGGCTGTGAGGAGATTTGAACTTCAGTGTCTTGAGAGAAACCAAAGAGAACAATAGCAGCTTCTCACTGTGTCATACCTCAGCTCCAGTGAGTAATGCTGTATTGCTTGCATTGTCACAACTGCGTGCTTCCCCTGGTGATCCTAATGGGTCCCTGCATTTCCACTGGGGATGGCAACACTGGCAGTATCTGGTTTTTAAGATAGTTTCAAAATATTATGGAATACATCCAGAACCCACAGTGATGTTTTCTTTGGAGCCCCAGAATGTTTAATTACTGATGCCATTACTAAAAATAGCTATAGGAAAAGGCAAAGCTTAATATTTTAGAGAAATGTTTGGGGAGCGAGGGTTAGGACAACTTGTTTCAGAGCATAATTTCCCTATAGGTTACAATCTATGTAATTACAGTAAAATGGTAAAAAAAGGATTGTCTGCCCTTGTATTCAGACAGTGGGCATCATTGTACCCTTATTAAACAGGCATTGCTGTGCCTGACTTCTTGTATATTTTTCTTAGTTCTTTCTTTTCATATGCTAATCTTCACCTAACTTGTGAAGTTTTGACTGGGTGTTTGATCCTAGTTTCAGAGGTGATGTGTGGTTTGGATTCCCTTGCATTTCTTCAGACATAATTAACCCAAATTATAGCTAGGGAGACTTGTAAGCGTATTGCAAACTGGCTAAGAATCTAAGCCAATCAATGTAAAGAAGTCCAGAAGGTCTCAGGTCTTGAACACGGTGTATACTGAGGGCATACTGTGCATTACCTTTGATGACTTTTAGCCTCTGCTGAACTTTTGAGCTTATTAGCATTACAATGACCACTAGATTTTTATTCCTCTTTTCTATTGAAGCTGAAATATTAGTCTTGGGACCCCTTTTCAAACTGACTTGCCCATCTGTACTTTAAATTACACGGCTAGTAGCAATAATTAGGCTCTTACATTCCTGAATGTGGACATGTATGTCAGAAGACTCAAGAATGTCAGACAGATGAATCTTCCAAATGAGGCAGCAACTGCAGGACTGGAAGGAGCCCTGGTGACCCTGTGACGTGCAGCCATAGCTCTGAGAGTTTTTAGGGAACTTGGAAAATTCAAACTGCAACTGGAAAGCACTGTGTATCCCCAGGCAGCCTTAATTTGCATGATCAGCACTTACTCAGCAGAGTACCATAGGTACTGGAGACCTTGGTATATTAAATGGGTCACATTTAACTGTCCTTGAACAGTTTCTCCCATGTATTAAACATAAACAAGCTTTTGGCATATTCAGCATCACTCTCTTTTCTTCACACTTTCTTTGATGCAGGGTAATTTTTCTCTAGGAAATTTTGGAGGACCACAGTAAATATGTTATGCCACTTTATTCCCATAGTCTTGTTTCAGAATTCTGTACTTCTCTCATTCAATTTTATTTACTTCCCACCCCAGCAGTTGGATAATTCCAACAAATTCCAGTCACATTTATAGCTGAGGATTGGAGGACATATTACACAATCTCTTTTAGTTTTCTAAACTGTTTGTAGACCCTGACTCTTCATCTCTTGTCATGTCAATGCACTGCCCACTGATGGAGCTGCCTGTTGCTAAGTAATGCAAGAGAACACAGGTTTTCAGAAGCTACAGAAGGAAACTGGTAGTAGAGTTGAAATCTAAATAAAGATCATAGGGAAAAGTTCTTTTTGACAATAAAATCCAAACAAGTCCTTCTCTAACACCCTTTGGGGGTTTCCTGAGATGTGTGAAGGAAAAGGTTTTTCCTTTATGCTGCAGGAGATACCTTTCTGCTGATTAAAATGCTCTCTTTTTTTTTTTTAATAGCATCCAGGACACCTTTCTCAGAAGCCAGTGAGTAGTTTTACACCCTGAATAGTTTTGAACAGAACTCAATGAAGTCTCTGTATCCTATGCCAAAATGTAACACATGCATTCAGTGTGGAGAAAGAAGACGAAGAAAGTAGGGAAAACATCTCTTAAGTTACTTATACAAAGAAAGCTTTAAAAAGTGTTGGATTTAAGCATGCTACTAGCTTTGAAGTAATTAGCTGGCTCTTAAAACTACTGTACACTGATGTCTGAAAGAAAGGGACTGTACTTAAATGATAAGTTCTATTTGCTGTGCATCTCTGTTGTGCAGATTTCTAAGTCTGCAGTCCTGTATATGCAAAAATTCTCCATTTAGAACACCCATTTCCAATCCCCCATATATTGTGAAAGCTTGGATGTTAAACCTGACTGTTACTTTCTGTGAAATATGGGCTGATATGTTAGCAAAAGAACCAGGTTTGTTCAGGATTATTTGGCTCATTCAGTGTGAATATCTAAACATGTTAAAAGATTCAATCTGCAGAGAATTGAACATTCTTTACACAGGCCCAAAAGAACTCTCAAGATTAAACCTTGAATTTCGGTGGCTCAGTTTGAAATAGCTTGTAAAGCTGTTCATTCTTACTATCAGGAGCCTTTTCTTTTTGCTCTCTTTTTGTTTTTTTTTAAAGAAGCGCCTTAGGAATATTCACATTTGTGAACAGAAGATTCACAGGACACTTTTACTGACAGATTGCCTTTAAGGACTCTTTTGAATACATTACCTCCACAGTGTTCTTAAATGCGACTGTCTTAAAACAGTCAAATAAGTTGGATAACTCCCCTCAATGTGTTTTCAATTGCAGATCATGGCACTTTCATCCAACAATTTTGAGGAGATAACTTTTAATTACAGTAATATGAACCACATGGGCAGTGATTGATGCAAACCTGATGTGCTCCCTTACTTTATTAATCTTTCTAATTAGAGGCAAAAGAATGCTTTATCTGTTGAGGAGAAGAGATGAGTTGTGATGTTCTGCTGCACTTTTGTGACTTTAAAGAATTTGACTGCTGACCAGAAATGTGTATTTACCTGAATACAAGAGGTGAGAGGAAGTTGCAGAGTTTTCTCCTCCAAATTTGTTTACCTTCAGCTCTGTGTGGTGCCATATACATTGAGGTTATAATACTCTTCTATTAGTTTTACTCTAGTTCCACAAGCTTCTTATAAGTATAGTTTGCAAACTTAATTAGAGGGCAAGGAAAAAAGAGTTGAGCACCACCAGATGTCAGAGCCATTGTTTGCCAAAGGGTAGGTTGTATGAGATGTTCAGGAAAGCTTATGAGATATCTTGCTCTTTAACTGAGCTTTAGGTGTTGAGAGCTTAGCATGTCCTGGGTCCACTGTGCCTGTGATTTGAGGCAGTTGTAGGATGGTGTGAAAGGCATGTAAACAGGATTATGTTGATTCAAATGCTAATGCTGGTCTTTGAAACAAATCCTGTGAATATTTTATCTGAACTGGTTTAATGGATTCACTTACCTTGTACATGCGGAAGGTTAGATTCAGTTCCATATGTTCCTTACCAGCAGGTAAGGCTTAGGTTTCACACATTTGCCTGGAGTTCTTTGTCCTGCAAGCACTCTAAATAGGATTAATGGCCATGGTGGAGAAATAGCACAGAGGCTTTTCCCACTTACACTATTTGTGATCTATTCTTTCATATTATATAGTGCCAATAGAGTACCAAGTGAGTAAGTAACAAGCAAAGGCAAGTTCTCTGCTCCAGAAGGTTCACATTCTAACTAAAAATATGACATCTCAGGGCTTCATAGAGAAGCATGAAGGCAATAAAATTTCTGGACAGGAAAGGAGCAGAAAACTTATGCACATAAGATGTCAAAGGTAAATTCAGTTGTGATACTTGGATTTTGTGGTTCAGGTAAGAAACCTGTAAATTAACCTGTATCAGCAGGAGAATTAGTAGAACATCACAAATGTCCTGCAAATAAGGGAAAAGCAGCACCCATTTTGAGAGAGTTGAAGTTGTGTAAGCTTCCTGTACTGCTTTAGTAATAGTATAGAAATGACATGGATTCCAGCCAGTGTTGTGGCTTGGTAGTCTGTGTTGGCATGTGAGGATGCTGCCTTTGGGCCTGATCCGAATGTCTTTGAAGCCAGTGGAAATCTTTCAACTTCAGTGAGTGAGCTGCGGAGGTGTTTTGAGCTGCTTTTTTGTGCCAGCCAGTTTGGAAGTATCAGTGGGAACAGAGGAGGGGAGAAGTTCAGTTTCTTGTATCAACTGAAAGAAGGGAAAGGGAATTTCAGTTTTTTTAATTAGTATTATTTCTTAAGAAACATTTGCCAAAAGGTCTTTATGCCTGTCACCACAGAAGAAAATGGGCTGGCTTTGGGATAAGGGATAGTAATAGAGAAAGAGGGCATTTCCTTGAGTGGCCTCACTGTGACTTTTATTTGTGTAATAGAAGTGGGTGTGCAGCTCATCATTGATATAAATGTTTAGTCAGACACAGTCTGCTTTAAAGCCATTCCAGACAACCTTAAATAGACCCACTGGCACTCAGTGCTGTTCAGAGTGTGACCTTGTCTGCAAATGAGTTCCTGATGATTGCCTAAGTGGTGATACTCATAGCAACAGAACTGGAGAAATTAGGCCCACAAAAAAAATTGGGCTTGAATTACACTTATTGACAAAATGGTTGTTTCAGCCAAGGCTGTTCATCCATCCCTAGGTCTGGGTACAGTAACTCTCTAGAACCACTCTCTAATGTAACAAGAGTGTCACAAGGGAGTTGAAGCGCTCAGAAAGCCTACATTTGTTTCAATCTGTCACACTCAGCATGAGAATATATGGTGAAAGCATGGAGCAGATATTGCATTTTGGGATTCCTAGAAGGGTGCCCTGGCATATATTCCTACACACGTGTTTGTCATATCTAAGCTATCGAGCAATTGAATTTAGTAATAATGACCATGAATTAACCATCTGTCAAAGATAACGAATGTCTGCTTTAACCCTCAGGCTGCCATGCATGCCTTTATATGGTGCCCACAGCATTCCTTTGGTTGCCAAAGTGGAAGCATGGCAGCAGACCAGAAGTTAACATGGGGAGGGAGGGGGACACATTCCCTTCCACTCTCTGAGAAATGATTATTCTTCTGCTCATTTATTTCAGCCAGACTCTAGCAAGATCAGAGTTGTTTCTGCAGATTGTCTTGATTTTGCAGAAGAATGACTGCTTTATGCTGCACATACAGCTCAGCTTTAAAAAGTCTGCATCTTTTTTAATTATCATTAATGTTACCTAAGATATACATTGCATTGAAGGCTTGGAACTGAGAACTGTTGGATTTTCTACTTAAATTGTCCTCCATCTTCCAGTTCAATCCATCATCTAAATGAGTCAGTGTGTATCTTTTAAAATGTAGTACAAGTGTATCTTCAAAGACTCCAGAGTACTTCAGAGATCATTTACTAAACTTACTTCCTTGCTGTGTACTTCACCCATGAAAATGAGATTGAATCCTCAACGTGCAGAGCAAAGCTTCTAAAGGAAAAGATGTTCCAACTCATTTAGAAGCTAGCAGGCTAACTGGTGGACATGTGTGTGTGTGTGTGTGTGTTTGGTTTGTGGTTTTGTCCTGCTTGGACTGAGCTTGCCTCCTTACAGCTATTTTCCAAGATCTGTTTTTCCACAGATTACTAACCTCTATTACATTTTTTCTATAAAGACTAGCTAAAAATTGTAATGATACTCCTTTTTCTTTAAGTGAGCTGCTTTCCCTGCCCCCTCTTCTCCTTTTTAGTCCTTTCTGATGGTCTTAAGTTCTCCTAACTGGTCCACTTTGACCTTGTAACTTATAGAAACATCCATATGGAAAACATCAAGATGCTTAATGACTTTCATGATTTCTTTGGGAGGGAAACAGTGAGCAGGGGAAGCAAAGTTCATTCATCGTACAGTAAGCTCTCACTGGTCTACATGAAGTGATCGGTCTTCTCACCTGTCTCTCACAGTAGCTGAGCGTAGTCACCAGGGCTGCCTCCTTACTGCCTGGGACTTAAGAGATGATGATATTGATGAGAAAGGTTCTTTATCCTTCACCATGGGTTGTGAAAAGCTGAGCAGCTAAATGGCTGCTAGTAATTTTATCAGCTTAAGGAGTTCCTGTATATCTCCTGCTCCATGTGTCATCTTTGGAAGAATCATCCACTCTCTGTTTTGAACAGTTTCAGGTCCCTTTTGCGCAACCTGGACTGTAGGGCTGAGCATTTAGTCCAAGCAGCAGGCGGTGACTGGCAGTGCTTTCTTGTTCCATAGTGAGAGATTGTAAATGTGCTGTCATGTGCTTCTTGCAGAGGCTTCTCAGTGGCTACCTAGAACTTCCCTCAGGTTCAGATCAGACTTTCTCCATTTCCAAATTGCTAAGGCAGCTTTGCTGCTAATGCCTGAGGAAAGAAAAACAACCCCGAAATGGAAAGAAATACAGGCAACTCCAAAAGAAATACAGCTTTTCAGTGCCGGGTGAACTGATCACAGGGCATGGGCATGTTTTTAAGAGACTTCTCATTTGTTTCCTGAAGAGTCACATACCATGAGTGGTTAGTTTGGGCTGGACTGGATCTTACATTTCAACAGTAGTTCATGCTAACATACAAGTATGCAGCTTTGTCCTGCAAAATATTGTTCAATGCAGTTCCTTAAACAGTCTTTATCTTGCAGTTTTAGCTTTCCCCCCCTGCATATCCCCCCTTGAAATGTAGGTGGTCACCCAAAGTAAACAGAATTCCTTCTACTCCTTCCACATCTGCTATGTGTTATCTGGCACTCACCTCTGACCCTGATATTCATCATAAGAATAAGAATTGCATCCTATTCAGCTGGTTGCATGCACTTTAACTCCAGTGATCACTGGCTGTTGAAATAGCATGTGCTGGGAGCAGAAATTGCTGAGGCAGCACCAGGGTGTTCAAACTGGACTGTTCCACTTTCTTGTACACTTTGGGATAATTAAACAGAGTTCTGGAGATAAGCAGCTCAGCACAGTGTACTGGGGGAAAGACTGGTATCATTTAGGATTATACTTCATAGTGAATGCAATGAAGTAAGTTTGATACTGACTCTTACGGAGGTTTGAAAACAGACTTGTTCCCCTCCCTAGCAGCTGTATCAAATGATGTGATTCATCCGTATAGAGAAACTGTATCTTTCTGTGTGGAAGCAGTGAGTTTGAAAGTATGCTTGTGTTGCGAACAGCAGTTAGCGATCCTCTTTCTTTGGTTTAATAACACCATCCTACATGACCTACTGGTATTATTCAAGAAACTAGGTAACTTTTGTTGGGAGCAGAAATTTAAAATCTGACCTTAAATGTGAGGATCCATATGTTGAGATGGATGAGTGCTGGTCTGGTCTTCGTGACCCCGCTAAAAGGAACCCATCTGAAATTTTATTTATTCACAGTGATGAACAGAATTACTTTTTGGACACTCTGGAGGAAGAAATAAAACTGCCAATTCACTTGCCAAGGGGGGATCAATTCAAGATTGGGGAACTTCCCAGTTGGAACTAGAATCTTCTCTGTTTGCTGTGGGCTTTCTGCTGCTTACCTCTCTTCTGTGGCAGGGGTGTGAGCAAGGAGCCCTCTGCTAGTTTCCTCATCTTCAAACAAAGATGTCCTTATACCAGCACCATGGGGTGATCTCTGTCATTCCAGCAAAAATTGTTCTTGCACAGGCACTTGTAGTCAGAGGGCTATCATGTGGATTACAAGCATCTGGTAATGCTCGTTGATACATACTAATTATCAGTATGTGAATAGATTTTTTTTGCCCCTTTAAATTGGATGTGCTTCTTCACTTTCCAGGTTGATTTCCTTGAGCATGTCTGTATTTATATTTTGCAAAATTAACAGGGGATAAAATAGGTGCTAAGGATATAAATTATGTAATTATACAAGCAGAGACGTACTATATAAAGGGCAGAGAAGAAAAATGACAAAGGCTTTGCATGAAGAAATGAAATCCCGTATTAGGTTTTTGATTAAGGCCCTCATTTTTACTGTGTTGCCAGTGGTCACTGGTAACTGCAAACACAAAGGTGTTTTATTGCTTTTTTGCATTTATTCAAGTATGCATGCTTGCATCTGATACATGTTCACATTGGTTATTCTTTCTTACCAGCAGATCAAAATGTGGAAGGCAGGATTCTCAGCCAGGCAATGTGTTTGAAAAAGACTGTAAAGTGAAATGAAAAGAATTGAATGAACTTCAGTAGTATCTAAGTGGTTTCAGTTTGCGCATTGTACAAAAGCATGCATTGTCCTTTGGTGCCCTTTTCATCTTGTTTATTTGAGTAAAGAAGACCAGTTAGTTTGAAAGGTAGTTCTCTGTATCAGAATTGACTTCTGATCCACCCTATCACTTTGCAATTCTCTGGACATCAGGAAGACTTGAAAGTAGATGCACATGTTTGCAGGGATTTTTCTGTTCCTCCGGAGAGATTCAATTATTTATGCTAGAATTCTTCTTATTGTGAGTTATTTTTATAATTGACTCAAAGCTGTGTAGGCTCAATACAGCCTCAAGTTACCTTTGTGAAATGAAAGATCCTCAAAATGGCCAAATAGAATAACTTTGTCACTTGTTTGTCATACCAGTTTTGACAATGGGTCATTTCGTAGATGTCTAAAATGATCTTTAGTCACGTTTTATGAAGCCAGAACTGTAATCCAATAACAATTTTCTGGCTAAGTGCTTCTCACTTGCCACTGGGGACTAACTGCATCACTGTTGCTGCTCTTAAAATGAGCTTAAGCTAAAAGGACACAAATTTCATATTTCTTTCCTTATTTTCTTGAGAGTAATCTAAGGAAATAATATTTTAAATAATTGCATTCTGGTTCCTGAGGGACATCAGCATAATTGCATTGAAGATACCTTTATGTTTTTTATGCATTTATTTATTAACAAAGAAGTACATTCCATCTGTAAATCAAACGATTGGTCCAGTGGCACAAAACAATAAAGCTGTGAAGCCTCTAGTTCATTAAATTGGAATAGAGGGATTGAATTACAAAGTTATGTTGGTTTAAATTTCATATTATAAATTCTGGGATTCTAAGATGTAAGGGGAAAAATGTTCCCCAGGATGCAGACTACCTACACTTCCAGCCAGGAAGATTTATGTAAGACTCATTGGACATGAAGAAAGGCTGAGACATGGTTCATCTGGTACCTTGGTGGGCATGTCACAGAAGACACAATAACAAAACCCCAAATCCATATTTAAGCTGAGGATACTCTGGAGGGGTGATTTTAAATATGCATAGTTTGAAATGCTGGATTCTGAAACTCCACAATATGAAGGTCAAGTAACAGAAGAAATGAAGAGTGAGAGAGATGCTTCATAAACCTTAAGTGTTTTCATTTCATTCCTATGTTATCTCTCCTGTCATCTACCCTAGTGTTTTATTCAGTGTAATCTTGTATTCAAAACATTCAATTCGCTATTAGGCTTACTTTATTCTGATCATTTTAGTTTGATTTCTGTCTTTAACAGTGTCTGGAGTTGCCTGTAGAAGCAAATGTAAAACCCATATGAGACAATATGTTCTCTTCAGAGTTACTCTGTTGACTGAATTCCTGCTGTTGGGACCTAGTCCTCTGATTCCAGATATGAAATCTTAACTGGCTCTTATTTCATCTTCCAGACCACAGGCAAGTCACCTTCTGAGAACTGCATGTGCCTCAGTGTTACACTCTTCAGAAGTTGAATTTGTTTCCCTCTGGAGTAACACCTCGTGGTTTACAAAGGCTGCCCTCAGATTTTCTGAGGATAGCTCAGCTAATCTTTCCCTTTCTAACATAAAATTGATCATTAATCTCTGCCACCTCTATGGCAATCCATCAGGAATGTTTAGGAATTGACAACTGATTCAGTGAATCTGAGATGATGGGATGTTTCCAGCATTTCTGCAATGGAGCCACTCTTACTGTGAATTTAAACCACATCCCCCCTTCCTCTGAACCTTCTCTTCATCCTCTTGGGGCTTTTGTTTGGAAACCAGATAAGCAGAGCAAGGTATTTTAGTTTCAATGCCACATCTCACCTTTTACAGGGTTTTAAGGAAGCTACTACAGTTAGTTTAATACGTCTATGAAATAGCATGTGACAGGCCTGTTTCAGTCTTTCTCAGGTGGAAGATACAGTTATGATTGGAGCATTTGCCTGCTAGAAGTGTAGTCTTTCTTTGTAGAAAACTCAGTTATTTGATCTACTCATTGATGTACTTCACCATTAATTCTGATACACAAAAGATAAAGGTTCTTGCAGGTTAAAATTTGCACTGGTTTCATGGGAAGGGATTTTTGTCTCTCCTGACCACTAGAAGTGGCCTTCTCCCCCCACCTCGGCACAGGGTGAAGGCTACAAGCAAGAATTGAGGCACTTTCATGAATACCAGCTCTCTGCTTAAACCAATGTCAGTGTGGATCAGGTTCCTCAGGGCTGGTCCTGTCAAGTTTTGCACATCTTCAGGAATAGGGATTGCACAATCTCTCCAGCCTACCTGTTAGTATTTTGCTATCCTAATGGTGATTTATTCCCCCCCTCTCTCCCTTAAACAGTATTTAACTGCACTATTCCTTGTTGCAGCTTGGGGTCCATTCTGTCTCATCAGTCACTCATGCACCGCTCAGAGGAGTCTTGCACTCTATGTCTCAGTAGTTGAAGACTACTTCAGACTGTGTTGGAGACTGGCTGCACTTGCTCTTGTTTATATGAACCCTCTCTGTCTTGCAGAGCTCCAGAATTTCCAAGAAATAGTATTCCGCTTTTAGTAGCTCCTTAGAACCTTAGTTTTAGCATTGTGCTGAGCCGCCTCTAAGGTTGATTGAAGGGGGCTAAACATACTTTTGTGTAAGAATCAGGTTTTTTCTACTTTAAGGTCTGTAATGTAGACACTTTTGGGATCTGTGAGGTGGATTGGATTTGATAACCATAATCTCAAAAGCTGGTTTATGAAGGACAGTTGTGCCTTTGCAGATCATGCTTTTGCTACAAAACCTTGTGACACTTTGAGTGCATTATCTCACTGAAGCTGCACGTATTTCCCTCAAGGTGATGGCTGAACACCATAAACTTTGATTGTTTCCAAAGTCTCAGAGAGGCCTAAGTGTCCTGAGCTCCAGTTTATGCCCATTATCCATAATGTTTTTGAAGCTTATATTTCTATACCTCAGTGACTCAGAGTATGTAAGTGTTTGCATAATATGAGAACTGTAAATGGAAGAAAGGTGCCAATTATCAAATATGAATCAGATTTCAGGGTGATAAGACAGTTACCTTTCATCACAGATCTGGCCTTGCTATTCCTTAATCCTTCCAAGAGGATGATGCTAGGTGGCTGGACAAGATAATCCTAAAGAGAGTTCCGTTACTAACTGTTGTTTGTATTTGTTTTTCTTTCTAGCATTCTCAAGTGGGAGATCATCTGACAAACAAAGTATTTCCTGGTAAGTCACACAACAAATTTTATGCCAGTTCTTTTGCAAAAGTATTGAATTAATTGATGTGAAATTGACAATCTGCAGATCAGGAAGGCAAAGTCTAAGGAATACTTGAAGTACCAGCAAAATGGCAGATTCAGAGTTGGAGAATGTAACACAGTTGTAAGTCATTCTAATCCTGACAGACTACTTCCAAGACATAAAACTGTATTAGAGAAATAACTCATTTTTCCATATCAGCTCTGTCTTGAATCTTTTCATTGAAACACAGGTTTCCAGGTCTGTGAGTCATCCTCATGTGCCAGATAAAGTTTAACCTGTTGTTTCCTCAGCTACAGTTTTGTGTGTGAATTCCCTTCTCTCTCTTATGGATACGTATACCCCTACCTTCTCCCGTTGGCTGTCTCACACCATAGGGAAGTGTAAAAGCTGTTCTCTTCCTCTGCCTTCAGAACAAATAAAGTGGTGATTTACTTTGTTATTTGAAAGGGGATGTTCCTCTAGTTTGTGAGTCATGAGATTAATTGAAAAGTAAATGAAAGAACTTGTATTTATCTTTGTTGTGTAATAGGTGCTATTTTTCTGAAGTAAATTACCTGAACTGTATACTTCATATATTACAAATCTGAGTGTATATGAAGCAACACAGGTGAGTTGATAGACAGGTGTGGTTTGAGATCTCCCTGCCTCTCACTAATTTTTGGCAGCATCATATTATCAGATGAGGAATATTTTACCATCAGAATCAACTACTGAAAAGTGGTGCTGGACCCTGTGCTTCAAGGAGCTTCATCTACTATGGGTCAGATGCAGCCCACCTGGGAGGACACTGTTGCTTATAATCACGTATATTACAGAATCATAGAATAGTTAGGGTTGGAAAGGACCTTAAGATCATCAAGTTCCAACCCTGGATGAGGCACTCACAACTTCCCTGGGCAACCCATTCCAGTGCCTTACCACCCTAATAGTAAAAAACTTCTTCCTTACATCCAACCTAAACTTCCCCTGTTTAAGTTTGAACCAATTACCCCTTGTCCTGTCACTACAGTCCCTAATGAAGAGTCCCTCCCCAGCATCTCTATAGGCCCCCTTCAGATACTGCAAGGCTGCTAGGAGGTCTCCATGCAGCCTTCTCTTCCCCAGGCTGGACAGTCCCAACTTTCCCAGCCTGTCTTCGTATGGGAGATGCTCCAGTCCCCTGATCATCCTCGTGGCCTCCTCTGGATTTGTTCCAACAGCTCCATGTCCTTTTTATGTTGAGGACGCCAGAACTGTACACAGTACTCTCATGAGAACAGAGTAGAGGGGCAGGATCACCTCCTTTGACCTGCTGGTCACGCTCCTTTTGATGCAGCCCAGAATATGGTTGGCTGCCCTCTCATGAGTGTCACATACAAGCCACGGCTTCCATTATCTTTTTCCCTTTCTTAGCATCATCCTTCTTGTCTGACTGTTTTCTGATTCTCTCTATTGCTCCTTTGAAGTGGGTGCTCTGTTCAACTCTGTTACAGGCATTTCTGCCTATATTCCAAATGCCTGTGAGGACCAAACAAGGCGTTGCTGTCTACAGGACAAAGTACATGGAATACATATGGAAGAGTAAATTATCAGCTACCTGATAACAAGGAGGCCACTGTGGGTAAAGAAATAATGTAAGGAATTGTGGCAAGAAGAGAAGTAAGCTGTCACTTTTGAGGTTTTTTGTTGTCGGTTTGGTTTTTTACTTCCCTCTGACAAACTAGAAGTTTTAAGCCTACTGCTGAGACATTAGTTATTTCTTGTCTGAGGTACTGCATTTAGTATTGTACTACAGTATTGTGAACAGGTTGTGAATGGGCTAAACAATGTAGGTTCGCTTTTGTAACCATGAAAATAGACTCCTGCTATCCCATATATTTTGCTTAGGGATGGTTAATTCTTCAACATTGGTCTGCTGGTGACAGGGTGGAGTTTAGTTCTGGCAGATGAAGTTCAGGGTGGCAGACTGTTTCTCCTGTAGCTGAGATATGCATACTTTTGCTGTCCCTCAGGTTGCCTGTGTACTCTGGGCTGCATACACAGTGAGAGCCCCCCAAAATCTGTGGGGATGCTGGGGAAGATGGAGTGTTTGTCTCTGAAACACTGTCACAGAGTATATGTCAGTTATGCCTGATGTGTTAGGCTTCAGACTTCCATTAATCTGGATAGGGTCCTCTTTAGATTCTCACCTCACTTTGCATGGCAGGTTTCAGAGCATCAGAATTATTACTCAGGTGACTGGACTTGGCATCAAAATACAGGGGAAGCACATAAAATAAGAGTTCTTGCAGCTAAGAACAAATCATGAAAGTATGGAGAGGATATTGCAAGCATTGCTTTGGAATGAGGGTAAAATTACTTTCCAGACAGAGTGGCCATAATTCGGTTAAGAAGGAGATTTTAAAAGTTTGACTGGAAATACACACAAGAATAGTTCTTAAAAGAACAAAGTAATCTGTGCCATGGCACACCTGAAACAGACTGCCTCCTCATTCACATTGAGAGGAACATCATCATGTTCTGATTTCTTTTTTTCCTGAGAATCTTAAACATACAACACTGTTCTGCACACTTGGTTTTTATAAAGTCTGGATTGAGAAGGGCTGTAGGACACTGGATGTCCATTTTTCTGTGTTAGTATTGTAGGGCAGTTGCAGTTCCAGCTTTAGCTCCAGCCCCTTAAAAGCCATGCCACTAGAATGTTGTTCAGCCAACAAGCAGCCATTACATTTGTACTACTAAAGCCCATTGGACAAGTGGCAGTAAAACAGACAATGGCAGTTTTCTCTCACTCACGCTTTTCTGAGACCTATTTGATAGCCTCAATGTTACAGTCAGGAAAGGCAGCCCTCTGGTTCTATCATTTCTATTAAATGCCACTGCTTTAAACTAACTGGCAGTAGGCTTTTTTCTACTCACCAAGCAGTTTACCAATCCACATAACTCCTCAGTCATCAAAGGCCCCTTCTTTGGTCAAACCACAATCATTGTGACAGTTCCAGGTAAGAGTATTTGGCAGGGATTGCTCAAGGGTTCATTCTTTTCAGAATGTTTACTTCACCTGACATGTCTTTCCTGGGTGCCACAGTGGTTAGTCAGCTGTATATTATTTAAGGAAAGCTAAGGAATACTATTGTCTCCATGCAAGAAACAGCTTGGGGGGGGTGGGGGGGGGGAGGTGTATAATAAAAATAAACAAATAATAAAAGCCCCTCAGCACTGAAGAAGATGTGCTGGGAAAGGATTAAAATAAGTTGCACAGCAAGCAGAATGCTGTTTAGAACAGGGTGTGCATGTGTATTCTAGGTAGGGCAGAGAATCAGTATTGCCTGAAAGGTCTCATTTATAAAGTACAGTGAACAAGATATTTTTTTTTACATTTATTTTTAATCTTCAGAGACTTTAACTGTTTGGGTTGCTATTTTCCATGTTGGGCTTCCTCCTGGGGCAAAACGTTTGGAGTGACTGTGGTCAAAATGCGTTCGCTGTTTCTGGAAAGAAAGCAAATATGTATTGCTCTGTATAAAATTTTGAGCACTGTTTCTCCCTCTTCCCCCCCCCTCCCCCTCCCCCGATTGCATCTTTCTTTTGTTATTTCAAAATATCCTCAAAACCTACTATCAAAGCATGATCTTCCTTCCTTGAAGTACAAGTTCCTGTGGAGAAAGATGCTATCGTTGCTTTATTCCTTGGACTGAAATGATAGAGGTGTGTACAGTGACTCTAAATATTGCCAGTGATGCTGCTGAGCCACAGGCACTGCAGTAGGATTCCGTGCTGTGGCACTTGTAGAGAGCTGGATAGTTCTGAATTTTAAAAACTGGTCATTTACAAATCAAACTTGAGAGTTGAGAGTCTAAAATCAGAGTGAAATCTGCAGGATAAAGCATGGACAGACCTCACTAAATGAGCAGTTCAAATATTTCAGATCCAGTCTTTCATTCTTGCCCTGTCTGTTAAGCGTGTGCCTTCAGGCCCTTTTTATTTCATGCTTTTCAAACCTTGCTTCAGAGTCAAAATTCATTTCCTCCTAGGTTTCTATACAGCATTCAACACTGCAGTGTTTCACTAACCATTAATGAAGTTATTTTCACAACACCCTAGTGAGATAAGGAGGAATTATTGTCCTCATTTGACAGATAGAGACCCGGACACAGTTATTCAAGGCTGAAGATACCTACTAAATTGGGGACCCAGTCTGAGACATCCTGCTCCAGATCTTTTTCAGGACATTTAACATCGGGTAGGAAGCTCAAAGCACAGCTTGCTTCAGCTTCGGCTACATTTGTGAGGGATCAGCACATTGAGTTCAGGTTTCAAGTCAGGCACAGAGCACATGCAGAACATACAATTGATAAATGACCTTGAATGGAAAGCCTGGTTTTAAGAAACTTCTCCTGTACCTCATAGACTGTCTTGTGACAGAAGAAGATACAGATTCCAAACTCTTCAGGGCAACTTTTAAACTATCCTTTTTTTAATCTATCTTTCTTCCTGCATTCCTGGCTCATTACTTAACAGGGAACCTCAGCAATGCACAGTGCACTGGGCAGCCCTTCTCATTGTCAGGCAACCACCTCCTGCTCTGCATTGGTTCATCCTGCAGACAAGTCTGTGCCATGCAGTGCATGAAACGATGACCCATGGAAAGCTCAGTTTGTGATTGCTTAACTAAGTTGTGTGATGTGTTACCATATACCAAACTCTTGTCTTTGATCACAAACAACTGAAGTCTGGTGTCTATCAAGGGAGAGTACTATAGAGTACTAATGAGGTGGCAAGTATACTGGCATAAAATGACTCTGCATATGTTTGTGGGGGCAGATACAGCTTGAACAGTGAGGATTACTGCTTAAATGCACAGACTTCCTCCCATTCGCCCCCTTTTGTCCTTCTTTTATACCTAGATCCCAGACTTTGTAGGGCAGGAACTACGATGTTTGGCTTGTATGGAGCTTAGTATAGTGTGGC
This sequence comes from Agapornis roseicollis, assembly GCA_002631895.1. Classification (NCBI taxonomy): domain Eukaryota; kingdom Metazoa; phylum Chordata; class Aves; order Psittaciformes; family Psittacidae; genus Agapornis; species Agapornis roseicollis. The sequence goes on along the minus strand of NDXB01002352.1, from coordinate 16,922 downwards.
CTTGATCAAGGGACCTGAGCTGCTCTGATGGAATCCCTTTTTGTTCACATTATTCATGTTATCATCTGAAAAAGATGAGTCTCTCAACGACGTAATTGAAAAATTTTCCATGTAGACCATCCTCTGTGGACCTCAGAGGTGGTCACTGACAGTTTGCTACATTAAGTGTGCTGCCCACCTAGAATGGTGTGGGGAGCATTGCAATTTGTTCACTAACTTCTGTTTCTCTTAAGTGAATTTAATGTGTTATATACTTTTCAATTTACTAAAGTGCTAGTAGTTTATTAAAACAGAACATTAAATTGACCTGTATACCTGTAGCACAGGACTGTTGTGAAGATTAATAATTAGATAATGTTTGTAAAGCACTTTTTGTAAGTGAAAAGTGCTATAAAGTGCTAAGCATTATTATTGCAGCATGATAGAGATCACAAAACACAGAAGTGAATTAGCTCTGGGTTTAAGCCTTATAAGGCAAAGCATACCAGGGGCAAAATAACATTACAGTTATTTTTCTTACATCCAGCACTTCATTAACCACCACATCGGGTTATATAACTCTGTGAGTCTAACTTAGTGAAGTTTATAATCATAGCAGGGAAAGTTCTCACGGGTTTTGCAGGCAGGACTTGTGTGCACAGGCTTTAAGGTCACACAGAGTTCCTCCAGCTATGCAGCCTTTGTGCCTCCAATTGCATGTGGGGACATCACTGCCTGCTTTGGCTCTCTCCAAGTTAACCCCTGTCGTGGGAGTGTGTCTGTCTATGTTATATAATACATGTCACTAAATAGAGATCTTCGTACATGTAAAGTGGTGTAATGCTATTGAATGCATACAGACGTCTATATCGTCTTAGGATTTTATTATGCTTCTCATGAAATCCTTTCCATAGGCTCAGTCGCTCCTTAATTTTTGCTTTTCTTCTGAATTTTTACTGAAGCTGTGCAAAAGGCTCACCCCAGCAAATCCATCACTTGTTTTCTGGAGCCAGTCAAGTCCTCAACATCTTTGAGAAAGTCAGTCAGCACTTTCTTTCGTCTTTAATTCTCACTTATTGCTTATCTTGCTGCAGGTGGCCTATTGCTACTGCTGCAATCATTGCTTTTCCTACGGATGGCACAAACACAGAATATTTTCTCAAGTTTAATTCGGGTGCTGCATGCTTTCTGTCCCATCCCCAGTAGGACAGCCTTGAGCCAAAACCTTGGAAAGTAGCATTTGTTACTTGATTTAGCTACCTGCTGTTTTCTGAAAAGAGGAATGGGAATTAGTCTTCTCAAAGAAGTGACGTGCCAAAACTGAGGTAGGTTGTCCATTTAGAAGTAGTATGTGCCTCTTTCAGTTGGGTTTAACTTCTCCTATAGGCTGCTTGATTTCTATTTGGTTTATTTTTGGTTGGAATGGGGTGTTTCTTGTTTGTTTTCCTCCCTTCTATAGGAACTGTCAGTAGACAGCCTCTGAAATCCTGGCCACTGGTGTGTGGACTGACTACAGTTCCCTGTTAACTTTACACTAGCCACTGAAGCATTCCTCTGGTTTATGTTGAGGAAAAAAAATAACATAACAAAAATGTGCATCAAGGCACCATGTCCCCCATTACACTACTTTGGTGAGCTTAGTGCATTTATTTGCTTCTGAAATGTGCAAAATGAGTGTTAAAATGCCAGGTCATGCCTGGTTAGTGCTGAGGAGAAACCAGGTGTGAGAGCTTCAGGGCAACCATTTCTGGGCCCCGCAGGTGTTTGTCAGCATCTCATTGCAGCTCATAGAGATAATCTGCACAGCACCTGTGCTGGGAGAGACCTGCAGTTTGCAGAGCTCAAGAGATCCTGGCCCCCTAGCCACATGGTCTTGAGGCATCCTCAAATTACCTTGCTTCAGGCAGTCTCAGGAAGTGATGTTGGGGTTCTCTCTAAGGTCTCCAGCTGCCTTCATGTCCATGTGCTGACTGTGGCACATGCAGTTATCATGTGGGCTGGAGAGAGCCACAGCCTTCTAACAGGCCCTGGCCCACAAGCACATTCACCTGTGCAAGGGGGGTAGCTGAGGTTGCCCTGTGGGACTTGCCCAAGAGGTAGCTGTGTTGGCCTTAACTTGGTTAAGCACAGGTGAACTTGGTCATAAGCACAGCCCAGTGCCTCTTGTGCATCCTAGTACCAGTAACTCTGGGAGGTAGATATGAGAGATGCTAGAATGAAAATGTAGATGAATGGGCAAAAGGTTTTTTTTTGTAGGGGACCTACTGACATATTTCTGTTAGACTTGTGGTTTTGTGCAGTGGGTTTTTGTATAACACAATGAGAAGAGAGAGCTGTAGCTCTGTAAAGGAAAGGGAAGCTCCACCTTACCCAAATTGGAACCAGCTGACTCCAAAAACCAAGAGGGTGGGGAGGGGATTATTTGTAGTCAGACCAGCAAGGGGAGCATTATTTATAGGCAGGCCTGGAAGCAAGGTGGCAGGTGGTGAGGTGTACTTGGGTCAGATAAAGATGTTTGCTGGGAATGTCAGTGATATAAAGGTAACCCTGTATGCAGTAGTAAATGATAGGACAGAAATTACAGCTGACCTGGAGGAAGAAAGGTTTCAGAGGCGTATTTGAGGGAAGTCACAATGTGTCAGACAAAGGAATTAACTGAAAGTAGGCATGCTGCCAAAAATAAAAGCTATATACCAGTGAGAGACTTCCAAGTCAAAAATAGGTGTGCTAGGTGCCTGTGGATGGAAGAGGACTGACCTTCACCAAGTAAGTGCAACTCATATAGTTGACGCTAATGTAATATTGCAGTATGTAATTATGAGCTGGACAGAATTGTTCGTATGCTGGAGTACTTCAGTATATGGCTATAAAAAATGTAGACCAGGCCAGCCATGAGGATGGGGTGTAGCTTTCTGTGGTCAACCAGCTAATATTTCACAACGAAAAGGCATATAGTGACTTGATAGGGAATTGCTGGTTTTCTCATCTAGTGGTTTTAAATGTCTTAAGAATATCCTAAGCTTTGTATAAGTTCCTTGGTTGGTCTAAACTGGAGAAAAGGCACAAAAAATAATGGTAGGTTTATACTACTTGTTACCTACTCAGTTAAGTGATGTTGAAGACCTGATTCTTCTGATTGTTGTTCTTACTGGTGTTTCTTGTTGTTATTGTGGCATTATATAATGTAGACAGAAATGCATAGAGACCTACTGTTTAGGTGGAAAGAAGGGCTAGTGTAATTGAAAGTTGTTTCCTGCCTGTGTAGCTGTGAAGGATATCAGAGGTATTATTTACCCATCTATAACATTGTGGTATGTGACAACAGGGTGAGGTTCAAAGAATCAGTTCCTTGATAATTCAGATGATTATGCTGAAGATAACTAGATCTTCAGACAGGCACAAATGGAGAGATCTCAGTTATACAGGAGTTGCTTCCAGGAGTCTATGTGTACTTAGCAGCAGTGCCCTAAATATAATTAGGTTTCATAGGAAAAAAGAATACGATAACCTCTGTGGTTCAAAACTAGGAATCTGCTGCTGGACTGTTTAAACCATTCTGAAATGTGCTTTGGGATGTTTGCAGTGTCTAAAGCAAATTTGATGGGCTAGAAAAATCTCTTGTACTATCTTGTGTTCTGGTCATTTTTTAAGGAAGAAAACTGAAGTTAGAAACAGAGATGGTCAAAGACTTTACTGCAGTTGAAACTTGAATTTTTAATTCAAAGTGGGGAAAGATGCAAAATGAGAAACTGGAAAGGAATGTTTGGATGGGGAAAGGGCATGACTTGATAAGAAGTGCAGAACTGGTCAAATGAAGTTTCAAGCATCTCAGAATTAACATAAAGAACTTGTGGGCATAAGATATCATGGAAGCTGAACACTTAAGAGGATTGAAAAAGATCAGACATCTGTATGGGTAATGAGAGCATCCAAATTACATTGAGTAGAATAAAACATTAATACAGATGTAAAACTTTGTGCTTGCAGGCAGGAGCCAGACAGCCAGCCCGTGTGGATGGGCTTCCAAGGGAACTCCATACTTGAGGTGCTTATTCTATAGTTTTCCCTTTGGAGTGTTTTTGCTTTCCGTTGCAGCAATAGATACTGGTGTAGTTGAGGATCTGCTGAGGCATTTATGTTTGTGTAGGAAAGGAGGGGAGGATGCACAAGAGTATGCTGTTATTTGGTGCTTCTCAGGAGGAAGTAACTTTTAGACAATTCTAGAGAGCACAAGCAAAGTAACCTTGCTGTAACTGGCGTAATGGCCTGGCTCCTCAGTTGTGTGGGGGAAAGACCTGGTCAAGTTATCCTTAGCCCTCAGCCTCCCACGGCTGAGGCAGAAGTCAGTTCTGTGCAATGCAAACATGTTGCAATGTTGCCTCCATATTCTCCTGTGAAGTAAATTTATCATTTGAAATGCATAAATATGTTAATCATATGGAAGATGCCTCATGCCAGTCACAGGTTGTGAGTGGCCTGTAAGGGGCTGTACATGTTGGGTCTGTTCTTTGAGGGTTTCAGTGCAGTCCCCAGCCTGCCAGGTTGTGCTTTCCATAGAATCATAGAATAGTTAGGGTTAGAAAGGACCTTAAGATCATCCAGTTCTAACATTTGTCATTTCCGAACGTAATGCATTTCATCCTGTCTTTCACTGTTGCTCGTCACTATGGCTGCTGTAGCCAGTTCCAGGCACTGAAGTAATCTGAATGGGAATATGGGCAATAAAGCACCTCAGCCTCAAGGTATTAGGAATTGGAGAGGGAAGAAGAAACTGCTTCACCACTGCCTCCTTTTCATACTTCATATCTCTAAAAGTAGCCAGTTAATTACATTCCATGGTTACTGCTGTTGTAATATGTGCTTATTTGAAGTGCAAAGATAATCATCGATTGTACACTCTTCACTACACTATTAATGGTTTCAATACCCACATTGTGTTTACATTTTGCTTTATAACTAACACTTAGCCATTGTGGTTTTAGCATGTAGTAATTCAGTGAACACTGTCTCTATGTAATGCCCTTGCCATTTCATTCTGCGGTATTAAGTGTTGTTTTTCTAGGAAGGTCTTGAAATGTGGGGCATTATGTATGAGTTATGTTAATTTGTTAGGGCAATGAATACATTAATTTCATTAGTAAATGGCCTCAAAGCAATAATTACCAGTGTAGGTGTGTCAGAAACGATCATGTTCAGTTTTGCCAGTTAATTATTAAGATTTTGTTCTATGGGACCCAGATTTGACATCTAGCTTCAATTTAGCCATAAATAAAAGTCTGAAGTATATCGGGCTGAAGAAGTGGAGCCAAGAACTTGTTTTGCTCTTAGAAATTTCTACATTTTGTCTAATAGTGACTGCCAAAACGATGCCAAAATAATTAGTGTCAGTGCTATGAGGTTTATACTATACCTCCCAAAAAGGCACATCATAATGAAAGTAGCAATCATGCCTTATTCCTCTCATCTCGCCTTATGTTACTGAATGCTGAATTATTCAATGGTGGTGTTACTTGCTAGTGCAGTATTCAGTTTGAAATGGCTGCAGTTTATTGTTGAAGCTGAAGGCTGTTTTTTAATGGAGTTTACTTCTAATGGCCTAATTAGGCTTCTGAGTTATAGCCATGCACTTCTTGAACTTTACATGGCTAACACTGTAGAGGAGACAAATGGAGGCACCTGTGCACCTGGGCTCCTTCCCATAGATGTGACCCTATTTTTAATTACAGTGGATCTGTTGAGAGAACAAACCTAATAAACCACTATGCAATAATAATATGCTTTTAGGCACCTTACAGCTGTACTTTTTCCAAAGGAAACTTGGAATATTGTGTACTTGAGCTCAGATACATTTTTCAGTTATTAAAATGGTAGCAATAAGAATTCTCTTGTTTCATTTTTGCGGTCTGCTTTGTAAAATAGAGATGTAGAAAGAGGGACTGTTGTCCTCACTGAAGTTACTTACAGCTTCTTTCAAAATATGTTTTGTGTTTTAAAGTGCAAGGCAGATTTTGGGTCAGTATAGAATAATGCTGGGAAAAACAGGACCGATGGCTGTTCACTGTGTTGTTAGTTACATCATCAAAGATGCTGCACTACTCAGTTGTATCATAGGAATATGCACCATATGTGCAAGCAGAGGACATATAGGGCTCCCTGCACTTCCCATCAGTGGACATGGGTAACAGCCAGTCACAGCAGCTCTTTCAGCTCTGAAATACATTTTTAGGTTGCTTGCAGGACTCAAGCCAAGCTTTTCAGATCTAGAGTGAAGGCCATCATTAGTCCAGTAAATATGTGTTCTGCAGAGTTTGCTCCCTGACCTTATTTCATAATCTCAAGCAGCATTGGTGAATAATGATGTTGTGTCTGGCTTTTTAGATTTACAGATACAAAGAGTGGGTATCTAATTGTGGCTTTCTTCTTTTGCACATTTGATAACTTTCCATTAGTTCAGCTGATACTCAGTTTGCCTTGGGAGGGATAGAAGCAAACATGATGAATCTTGCAAAGAGTTTTGGCATCTCTCTGGGCAGCTTTGTTTACCTTCTTTTTGATCAAGCTCCTGAGAAACCTAACTGTGCAAAGGACAACCAGTATTGTGCTGTTAGTAGAGTAGTTGCTGGCCAGTGTAGTCCTTTCTCTTGCTGGATGGCTTTTATTCTGGGCTGCTGCTTTGCTACTGCAGTATTTGTTTAGGGACTCGGAAGCCAAGGGAGCAATATCCTTTCTGTCTCAGATTGTGCTCTTTTCCCAAGATAATGGGAGGAAAATGACTCTTCCTTGTTTATCAGGCAGTTAAGTGGAATATATTGACACTTAGCATTCAAACAAATCTAGGGTGGCACAAATCTATCAAAGTACCTTAGGAACACTGTTCACCATAGAGATTTTGGAATATGTCATAAAATCTAGACAAAATCCCTTCTTAAATTTTATTCCCTAAGGATAAATCCTCTGGGAAATCAAGTTTTATAAAAAGCTGTCAGAAGCAAAGAATTTTTTTCTCTCCCCATGATCAGACATCCTAGTCTTTCAGGGAATAGTTTGCCAGCAAGTCTGTTACCTGCATATTCTCATTTTTTGCCATTTGTATTAAGTTGAAACCTTTTAGGATTGGTTTAATATTTATGGCATAGTCTAATAAAAGTTTAGGCATGTAAGGAGCTGGTTGCAAAGATGTGCCACACTAGAAACTCATTTACTTACAGAATACAGAATCAAATACTAAGTAAAATAAACAGCTTGGCTTTCCACGGACATTTTATAGCCACCTTCCTCTGAAGGTGGCGATTGGGGTTGTGTTGCCATGTGGGTTTAATTCTCGAACTTCCACTCCGGGTGCTCAAAGGCAATACAGTAGTTCAGCCAACTTTCTTTGTTAAATCACAAAAAGAGATATTTTTTTTCCCCTACCAAATACAGGGGATCAACTGCAGCTGCAAAGAGGAAATTTAGCATTATCATCATACCAGTATCAGAAGGCTCTTTATATTTATAGCTTCATAAAAGTTCACAGCTAGAGTATTTGCTGCCAACTCATAAAGAACTACTGAGAATTTGTGCAGGGTTGTTTTTTTTTTTTTTTTTTTGGTTGTTAACAGACATTGAAACGTATTTAAGAATATCAACATAACTTCACAACTATTAGCTCTATATAAGCTAGAAGTTAGGAATGTGGAAATTCAGTTCTTTAACCCAGTTGCCAGNAGGGTTTTTTTTTTTTTTTTTTTTTTTGTGGACAGTGGTTTCTTAATCCCCTAAATCCTGATGAATTCTTCTATTCAAAACATTTTTACAAGAGAATGGAAAAGGACTTCTTGTTGCTTTAATAGGGGTGGTCACACTTAAACTCACTCTGGGACGAACTCTGCTACAGTTCTACTTGGATAATATTGCCATATTCCAAGCATACCTGTTAACACCAAGGTGACTGTAACTGTTAATGTGTAAGAACAAATTGACAGCATTATGTTGTTTTTGTGAAGGCAAATTGCTGTATTGTTTGGATAAACTTTAAAACTTGTTTTCTAATCGTAACAATGAATATTGCTTCAACATTAAACCCCCATGTAGTTAAGCAGTAATTTTCTTTCTGATAAGTAGAATTTGGCAGTAACGAAAACCTCGTACTTTGGTGTACCTCAAAGGGTGTTGTAACTCAATAACTCACAGGCTCTCTGAGCTTTTTTGATTAAAAGCAGAAATTTTCTTCTATTTTCATGCCTAAAACTGTGAAAATTATGTCAATGTTTTTCTCTCCAGCTGTCGTGGAAAAGCATTCCCAAAAGAAAAGCTGGCGATAGTAATAAGTTAGGTGAATATTATTGAATCTAAGGTAATACAAGCTTTGGTGATTTTTCTAGTTACTGATCATCTTTCCCTTTCACCCCTTCCAGTTACTGTGTTTATAATGGCAAGGCTACTCTAAACTTGTCACTTCTGCATTATTGCCCTGTCCCTTTTTCCCTACAACCTCCTCTGGTTGGAGAGAGCCTTTCCCAAGAACAGCATGTATTTTTGAAGTTTCATGCTAAAAAGTTAGTCTTGGAAGTATCTCTGAAATTATGTTGGGAGAAATGTTCTGGGTTATAATAGGGAGGTGTCACTTGGTGCTACCAGAATAGAGAAGGCATGTTTCAAAACCAGAATGTTTCAACCCTATCAATGTGAAAGGACTTACCTGTCAGAAGGAGGAGCTTCCTTCATCAAAGGAGCTAAACTGGAGTGATGGCATCACCCTAGCTTTATATTTATACATCCATTCCTTTAGCAGTGAATTACATACATGTGGCATTGGTAGCTTGGAGAAAATCACAACAGATTCTGAAGCTCAGGAAGAGCAGAACTGCCCTTTGTGGGTGAAATGAGGAGGGAGAAAAGTTGGAAAGCTTTGGCAGGGGTGGAAGCTCCATTATTTTTACCATGCTGGCTCTTTGAGCTTTCTGAGCTTGTGATTAAAGGCAGTGGCTGTATTCATCTGTGCAGTTGTGAAAACTTGCTATTTTCTTTCTACGAGAGAGCAGTAGCATGAGAAATCCGACCTCTTACACAGACCTGAGACACACCTAACAGGGCTGAGCCAGTCAGGCTGTCCCCTCAGCCCAAGCAGTTTCATCTTTTGCATACCGTGTGCCTCAAGCTGTGAAGCTCTTTGTTGAACTAGGCCATGTTACTGTTTGAGAGGAAGACAAATGTTCCATATCATCCTGAATTTCCATATAATTGTTTTAATCTTTGTTCTATAATAAGTGTATAAAAGAGCCCCGAGGGTACCTCTTTTGTTTGGTGTTGCAAGTGTCTCATATAGAGTCCAAGCAAGATGGAAATGTTCAGGTCTACATTTTCTTTCTCTCACCTGAATGGTTCACAAGATGCATTCAAGATACTCAGCCATTCACACTGCAGAACTTTCTGCATGTGAAATTACGTGAGGATGTGTTTCCCATTCATCATATTCTGGATGGATGTGTTCAGCAACTCAGATTAGGACAAGTGACAGTTTGGGCTGGAGAGATGTACACCTGCCAACTCCACAAAACATTCAGCTGTTGCTGGGGGATCATATGTTCCAAATTAAAAGGACCTGGGGAGGGAGGGAAGAAGGAATGTCTTACCTGCAGCTTGCTGCTGCTTCCTGGATTGCATCCTGCCTGCCTGTTTATTCAAAGGCTGAACAAGTAGTCCTGCATAAAGAAAATGAGCATCTCCAGAACTTCTGAAGGGTCAAGATTTATGACAGAACATACAGGAGTCTCGTGTGGAGCCCTTTGAGTTTGGCACTCTACCTATGTATTTTTTTGCCTGGTTAATGACAGCTTGTCTCACTTGATTCCCAGTGGTCATCTGCATGCAACCTTCACATTCAGACTCCTCAATGCATAGTGTCATTTTCAGCTTATTTGTGACTTTGGTTCGAGGTGGCTAGTTCTGGATGCCACCCTATCTGTATGCCTGAACTTCAGTCGTACAGATGTGCTAAGGTGAGGACTCCCTTGTAAGCACCCAGCCAAAGAGCACACTTGGACACAATTCCTCCGCACCAGTCTAAAGGGAGTGAGTTAGAGAATTCACAGAGCATAAACAGGAGAGTAAAAGAAGGTTCTGGAGAGAGTTTTTCTGTTTGGTTCTGTAGAAGTTAAAAGAATAATAACATATCCCTGGAGTTTAATGAAGCATTATAATCCCACTGTAAAACATCTGAGGGATGCCATAGAAAGCACATTAAAAGTGTGGCATTGTATGATATATAGGGTTTTCTTATTTGGTTTTGATGGGAAGTGGTACAGTTGCTGAAATTAGTGGGGTGAGAGGGTTGTGTGCATGCCTGACAGAACAGAGAAATGTGGAGACTTTGGATAGTTCTTTCACAAGTTGTTTTCAAGCCTGAAATAGAGCCTAGTCTTCAGGGGGAAAACAAGCATCCTGATTTCACCAGATGTTAATGTTTAGTTCTATGGTCTCTTTAATAACAAGCCCAGTGAAAAGGGGAAAGTCATATGAATACATTTTTTGACATTTTGTTTATTAGCATTTTATCTAGGCTAGTAGTAAATGAATAGACTTGTCAGCAGAAATCTCTTGGTGAAGCAAATAAAGAATCTTAATAGGCAGGGAGAACAGAACTAAAGGCAAATTGCTCACAAAGAGCTCTAATTTATTGGTTTCTTTTTCATGAAAATTCTGTTCTAGACTCTGGCTTTGCCAGAAGAAACAGCTGAATGATGACATGGATTCTCAGAGAGAAACTGTGCTGTCTGGTACAAAAGGGGAAGACTTGAGGAAAGAGTCTGTTTCTTTTAACGCTTTCTTCATACCACACAGTGAAAAGTTCTCTTATTTTGATTTGAGGGTTTCAGTGGACTTGGCAAGGCTGTGTTTATGCAAGTGATGCCCAATTCCTCTTGTAAGGGCCTTCCTGCAGTACAAGTGAGGGCTTCTTTGGGTCTCTGCTATGTACCTGGACCCACTAGTACTACTGGCACACTGCTTTTGGGGCCAGTGGAGTCGCTGAGAGGTACAGCGCTGCCTTGTTTTCTCACCCCACCCTATTTAGGCCAGCCTGTTCTCCCAGGCAAGGGAAACAGCTACAAATTCCAGGGTCAAAATGATGATATTTGTTTGGGGTATGCTTAGTGGTTACAAGCTGGATGTTTTCTATTTGTTACCAGCTGTGTAGTCCACAGCAATCACAAATGTAGAGCATACAACTGAATTCAGTTGTGTAATTAGCAGAAATCAGTGTTACCTACACTGAATGCCTCCCAAATCCACTGGTGGGATAGAGCCTGTTACCTGTATGACTCTTCAGCCAGGTGAGCATGAGGAGGTGTCATGTGTATCAGTGCATTAGCAGTAGCTGTGGACTCTTCTCAACACCAGTCCTTATTTGCCAAGATTACTAAAACTTTCCTGATCCAACCCATTCAGCCTTCAGCTTTATGTTGGTTATCAGAGAAAGTGCTGGGTTTTCAAAAAAGTAATTGCTGAGTGACCTCAAAAGGGCAAGTTCCATCCTCTTACTCCTTCCCTTGCCTCGGACAAGCAAAAAGGTTCAGAATGTAATGATGCATCCTTAAAAGTGCTTGAAGTCAAGATGGGAAAAGGTGGAGAGGTAGGGAGTGAAGTGGAATAGAACAGGTCACATAATCCTAGGGAAATAATTTGTTTCTTTGATTAATTAAATTCCCTCTTCCTGTGTTAAATTTGTTCTCTGAGCTTTCATCATTGTCATGACTGTGTCAAAGTCATTCTAATGTATACAGAAAACCCCAAATCAAAGCAAAACACCCCCTCCTCCCCCCCCCCCAAAAAAA
>NDXB01002349.1:44000-62387 GCA_002631895.1 Agapornis roseicollis | reverse complement strand
AACAAAAAACAAAAAAGCCTCAAAAAACCCAAAAAAAACCCCAAACAAAAAAGAAAACCCCAAACAACAAAAACCCACAAAACGCAAAACCCAATAACAACCAAACAAAACACAAACAAACCCTTACTATATAGCCTTAGAACTGGTTTATGATCTTTCGAAAAGTAGTAAGATAAAAGACCACAGAATCTTTAAAATCTTTACTGGGTGTCCTGGGTTTAGCAGTACCAGTCAATTTTTCTCCTTCCTAGTAGCTGGTGCAATTTTTATGTTTTGACTTTCAGCCTGGGAACATAGCCGATAACATCGATGTTTTTAGTTGTCGCTAAGTAATGTTTATTCTGACCAAGGACTTTCTGATTCTCATGCTCTGCCAGGCAGGAGGGGAGGCCAAGAGGAAGCAGGGACAGGACACCTGACCCAAACTAGCCAAAGAGGTATTCCATACCACAGCACGTCATGCCTGGGGAGGTAATGGGGAGTTACCCCGAAGGACACACACTTCCCGGTTGGGCTCGTTTTCGGCGAGTTATATCATACTCTCTTCCCTTGTTATTTTCTTATCATTATTATTATTGGTGGTAGCAGTAGTGATTTGTGTTATACCTTAGTTACTGGACTGTTCTTATCTCAACCCATGGGAGTTGCATTGCTTTGATTCTCCTCCCCATCCCTCTGAGAGCAGGGATGAAGGAGGGGAGGTGTAAAGAAAGGGGGGGTGGGGGGGGAGTAGAAACTGGGTTTAAACCACAACACTGGGTCATGTTGACTGAAGAAAGTAAAATTGTAAAATTCTGCAAACTGATGAGCACTGATATAAGGAATGCTTGTCTATGTTTGCTAAAAATTTCACAGATATTTTCTTACTCAAGAAAGACAGTTCCTTGCAGAAGACCAAATTAATGACTTGTTTGAGATACAATTCTACACATGAAGATTTGCTATTCTGTACTTATGGCCTCTAGATTCCTTTTCCTGACTGAAGTTTCATTCTGTATGTCTTAAGGAAGCAAATTTAAAATATTTGTAAGATTGAAAAGAAAAAGCAACAGCTTTGAACAATTAGTAACATTTACAGAGAGATTTTAGGACAGCAACTAAACCCTGTTATTGGTATTGGATAGTAGTAATACGTTTGCTGCAGGTATGAGATGNAGGAAGCAAATTTAAAATATTTGTAAGATTGAAAAGAAAAAGCAACAGCTTTGAACAATTAGTAACATTTACAGAGAGATTTTAGGACAGCAACTAAACCCTGTTATTGGTATTGGATAGTAGTAATACGTTTGCTGCAGGTATGAGATGATTAGGTAAAAAAAAAAAAAAAAGGTATTTTCATTATAATATAAAATATAAATACAAATGGCCCAAAAAAAGCAGTTCTATAGTTCTACACATACATTATTACAAAAAAAGGATGGTCATACAGTCAGGGTGCTCTGATCTTTATGATCCTTGAACTCAGTTTATGGCAGACACCACTTATGTAATTTAATGTAATTTAATGACAATGCCTTATTTCTTTAACTGCAAAGAAGATAATATTTCTCTATACGTTGCCTACATTGTTTTGTAAAAGTTAAGTTCTTCTGATTGAGATATTTCTCATAACTGCATCTATAGTTGCAACACAGTGAAAGCATGAGTTTGATAATCATCTCTGAATGCTACTATATCTAAAAATGACAAAAAATATGTCTTTCAGAAAATCACATATCTAGAACATGAACCTAAACACTTTCTTTGGTAAGTTAAAAAATTAATGCTTCATATAACTCACTGCATAGTCATTAGAACAGAGACTAAAACTTCTCAAGCATCAGCGACAGAAGGACAGCTGCTTGGCAAAGACAAACCAGGAGGTGGGGGCTGACCTCAGAGTAGAAAGAAGTAGTGACTTCACTGATGAGGGCACATTCCCAAACTAACTGAGGAGTTATCAGCAAATTTAAGGTTACAGTTTTCCTGAAACTTAAGGCTATGATATGGAAAAGTGTGTTGGATTTAATGATTTACAAACCAGTTCGAGAGAGTGCTGTGGTTTAAGTCCAGCCAGCAACTGAGAAAACCACGCAGCAGTTTGCTCATTTCCCCCTTCCTTCCCCTGCTCCCGGAGGGCTGGGGAGGAGTATTGAAACAATGTAACTCCCACAGGTTTGAGATAAGAACAGCCCAGTAACTAAGGTGTAACACAAATCACTACTAGTACTACCAATAATAAGAATGATAAGGGAAATAACAAAGGAAGAGAATACAACTGCTTACCACCCACCAAACCCAGGACAGATACCAATCCCAACCCAAGCAGTGATCAGACCCTTCTGTGTAACTGCACCCAGTTCTACATCCTGGGCATGACATGCTGAGATATGCAATACCTCTTTGGCTAGTTTGGGTCAGGTGTCCTGTCTCTGCTTCCTCCCAGTTTCCCCTCCTCCCTGGCAGAGGACTCAGAAAGTGCTTGATCAGAGTAAACATTACTGAGCATCAAGCAAAAACATTGGTGTTATCAGTGCTGTTCCCAGGCTGAAAGTCGAAAACACAGCACTGCACCAGCTACTAAGAAGGAGAAAAATGACTGCTAGTGCTGGACCCAGGACAGATAGTAAAGAAACAGGATTTGGCAACTAGATAGATTAGAACAAAATAGGGTCAGCATTTCATCGCTCATGCTCATACTGGGCCATCTATTGCCAGAAGTTACAGTAGACTTTCCATAGAATTTATAACATAAAATTACTTTTTACCTGTTACTGGGGTACCAGTTTCAAGACCAAGACATCCAAATTATGAATATTTTTAGAAGTATTTTAATGTGCATTTCAGTAAGGAAAAAAGCCAATTTTTTTTGTTTGTTTAACTTGTACCTTTTCAATGAAAAATCTTCTGAGAACTGTAATATATGCAAGAAAAAATAGCTTCTCAAAACTGGAGATAAAGAGTGGAACCAAGTTTGTTCAACATTCCCCTCCAATAATAACAAAAAGCAATAATAATAAGAATAAAAACAGCCTGAGGAATTTTTGCCATCAAACCCAAATCTAGGTGCCTCTCATTGTTCCAGAGAGGCCAATGGAAGACACCTAGATTTAGGTACAGTGAGGTCTTTCATCTGTTTCACATCCCAAGGTAGAATTTTAAGCAGAAGTGTGTAAGGAAACCTTCCAAAGTATATAGACTTCTAAGAAAATGAAAGCCTACTTTTCTTATAAATCCTACTAATTCCTGTGCAGCTCTGCTCTGTTCTTACTCTGGTGAATGCAAATTATTCAGCCTTAAAAGAAATGTCAAAACTAGACTGGGTCAACACAGTCTCTAACTGATTGGAAATGTATTTGTGCTGACATTGCCTTTTAAAAGTATGAAAAGTAATTCATCTTTTAAATAGCATGTAGAACCTGCTATTGCTAAGTAATGAATTAAAAAAAGGATTGAATGTTGACATAGAATGTCTTTTTGGTATTGCTGCTTTGTTTTGCTAGGTAGACATTTGCCTGATGAAGAAATAAATAAATAAATAAAACACAAACAAACAAACAAAACCCCCACATCTGATCCCATTTATCAATTGTTCATAGGTTAACATTTACAAAAAAAATGGTACAGAAATGAATGTTAATGATGAAGTCTGATACAATTTGCTTCATAAGACTGCTTTCAGATACATTTATTTTTTCAGTGCTACTAACTGAAAGAAAACAGAAAGTAGAAAATAATCAGGTAGTATAAGGCATTTTTCCCTGTAACATAAGTGTTACCCTGATGTTTCCTATTGTTGTAACTTCAAGGTTACTTTCTATCTCTATGTCTGTGGATATTTACATTATATTTAATTATGCAAATTTTAAACTTCATGTCATACATTTTATTAACTTATTTTAAAAGGAAGACTACATGACATTCAATGATTTTATCTTTATGACACGTTTCTTTTCCCTGTATACATGTGAGGGGTTTTTTTTTAAAAAAAAAAGAAAAATCTTTAAGAGAGAGAAATCAATCTGATGATTCATAATATATATTTTCCAGATTAAATAATTGCTAAACCAAGTGAGGCAAAAAGCATTCCTGAACCACTGATTCTCATATATTGTGGCAATTAAAATTTCTGATACAGAAACAAATGGTTATGTCCGTGTTAAATGTAATGAAATTATCTGTTGTTATTATTCATTAATGTTCTAACCATTTTCCCCTAAGAAATATTTAGTAATCTAAGAAGGAGCATATGTTTGTGCAAATTATATTGTCCCTTATGATTTTGTAAGAAGCTCATGATAATAAGCAATTATATGGTATTTCTTTTGCTTAAACTTTTAGATTAATCACAGAAAGGTTTTGTACATAACCTTATTGCCAAGAACACGCTTTAATATGACAGGTTTACCCTCAATTAGGTTTTGCTAAAGACTCGTCTTTGTACTATTGTGCATGTTTTGGTTTAGTACAAAGATAGTGTATTCTCTTAACAGATATATTAATATAAAATATATTCTGTTCATCATACAGCTTTCAGAGAATAATGAATTTGATAAAACTATTTTTTCTGATTGGTTTCAGCTTAGCTTTTGATGATCAAGATGACAGGATACACAATATCATCATGCAAACACTGTAACCAACAGGTAAGCCCTGTGCTGCACATTGAAGAAATTTACCTTTTGTAGTTTTATCTTATTGCTTGCAGATGTCAGCTAAACCCTATTTAATGTCTTTTCTCACAAATAATCTGCATGTTTGAATGGTTCTATGCCTTAAGGTTGAGAGAGAGAGAAAAAAAGTCTAACTACAAATTCCAGTCTTCTGCACTTTTATTTGACATTATCAAAATGTACCACAGAGGCAATATGTCATGTTATGTCATAATATAAAATGACAAACTCTGTACAAATACATGAACAGCAAATCTTTTATCTGGTATTAGTAAAATAAGCAGCAAAGGTGTAAATGTCTTTATTTACAAAGGGACTAGATGCCGTAGCTAAAGACAAGTGAAACCTTTTAAAGAGAATCTTTAAAATGACTATGCTCATAAGGTAACATGAGAGAATTAGAATGTAAATGTTCTTTACAATAAAGCAGATGGTGTCACCATTTAAGCAGTTGCTTTTTCTTTGATAACTGTAGGCTCCTTCACGTTGACTGAGCAGCTCCACTTGAGTAAGTGGCACAAAACAAAGGAGATTTCTGGTGTGCCTGGAGCACAAAAGAAAGCTTTCCAGTGGCAGGGTGTACTTTACCAGATAGTAGATCACTATGAGAATATACTTACCACTACAAGCTGATCACTGGTGAATTCTCAAGAGAACACTGATAGCTGTGAATAAGCTTTTCCAGCTGTCTTCTGAAGATAGATGTACTCTGTGGCAATTTTTGCAATGTAGAGAAAGAAATGAAGTATTACAGTACAGAAAGCAGTGGGATATGACCTGTACTCTCATAGAGGTTGAAATAAGAATAGCAAGGGTTGCAGTAACAGAGGTACCACTTGGAAATGAAGATATTCCTGAGGATAAGGCAGTACAAGAACTCAGAGAAAGGAGAAATTCATCCAGAAAATTTTCCACAGATAGTTACAAATCTGGTGCTGAAGTATCAATGCCATTAACAATACAGAACAGTCACTGATGTAAAAATAGAGTGATTAGTCACTTGATATTCTGTGATAATGATCATCATGATCAGGTATGGTCAAGGGTCAACATGAGTTGTGGAAAAATATTCTAAGACTTTGACACAGCTTGATCAATCTCTTCTAAAACACTTCATCTGGGCCAATTAGTTTCACTTTAGGTTCTGGGTTGGCTTCATTTTTTTCAATGCTTTTGCACTACTGCATTATTATTTGGTTGTTCCGTTTGGTTGTTTTTCACAGAGCCTCAGATATTCAAGATATTAACTAAACAGATAACTATACAAGCTTTCTTTACAAGGCTAGTGTGTCAAATGAACAGTGGTGGTGTGTGGCTAAGAATGAAGTCTGAATATGAGTTACAGAATTTATTTCAGTGTGATAGCAGTATTTACTAAATTCAAATTTGACATTAAAAGACTGAAGAAAACTTAGATGGCAAATACCATACGCTGACAACTTCTTTACCTATAAGGTGTGTTGAAAGTTATCCACACAAAAAAAAGGAAATGTCTGAAAGTCCTTTTAAGGCTATGAAAAAGAGAAAATTAAGGATTTTTTTTTTTTTAAGTGCTCTTCCTGCTCTGAGCAGAAACTAGAACTGAAAATCTCTATGAAAACTCTGTCATAATATTAATATTTTAGGTTGAAAAGCCAAATGTATAGTTTTTAAATTCTGTTAATAACTCTAAGAATAGCTCAAGTGTTTTGCATATTATTTTTTCTGATTGTCTTAAGAAGTTCCTGATTGCAAATACTGATATTAAATTTGGGAGTTTGAGTGTTTACTGTTATGTTGCTGTCAGAAGAAGACACTGATACAGTCTTTTAGACCATGGGGCTTTTTCATCCTTTTCATTCTGCACACTACTATTCTTCATTTTATCCTGTGCAGGCAGATGCCGTAAAACCATTAAACATAGTAGCATATACTTCAAATGCTATGTGAGTTTAAGCTGAAGTTGTAAACAAGAAGAGTTTTCTGTGTTGCATGTAAGTATACTGTAATTTGAATTGATATCAGGTGATGTTCCAAATTTGGCAGTAAACAAAGGTTACATAGTGTAGCAGTAAAACTCATTTCTTACTGTGCTTTGAGGACCTAAACTATAACGTAAAAGAATTAGGGTCAAGTTTTTTTTTTCTCCAGGCTTTGCTGGTACACTCATATTTCTTACTTGTGCAAGCTCAGTACATATGAGAACTACACCTTTTCTGAAGATTGTTTCTACTTCTCTGATACCTCTTCAGGGTTTAATACCACTTGCTAATAGCAAAAGGAAGCTTAAAGGCAAAGAATATCAAACTGTTAAAATATTTTACACTGTAATTTTCAATTTTAAATTTCAAACTACTGTAATATTTAAATAAGTTATCCCCAGCTTTATATTTGAAGTTTTCATGTCATTGAATTAAGATGAATACTGCATGAATATTACGCACTCATATGTAATTAAAAAAAAAAAAATAACAAACAAAAAACCAAATACTCAAAACATTCCTTAAGTTGAGGGGGACAGTGGAGATAGAAGACCAAGTCTTAAAACTGCTAACTAAAGTTAATAACTATTCAAAATGAAATCAATGCTTTGGATCTTGTCATGAAAACTTTACTGTAACCAGGTTGATGCTAAGGCACATGAAAAACAACAAGGTGCTTGGTGGCAGCCAGCATGGCTTCACTAGGGGGAAATACTGCCTCACCAATTTGGTGGCCTTCTACGATGGGGTTACAGAACTCATGGACAGGGGTAGAGCAGTTGACGTCATCTACCTGGACTTGTCTAAAGCATTCAAAACTGTCCCACAGGACATCCTTGTCTCAAAATTGGAGAGACATCAATTTGATAGATGGACCACTCGGTGGATAAAGAACTGGTTGGATGGCCTCACGCAAACAGCTGTGGTCAATGGCTCAGTGTCTGGCTAGAAGCCAGTGACAAGTGGTGTCTCTCAGGGATCTGTGCTGGGACCGGTCTTGTTTAACATCTTTATTGCTGACACAGACAGTGGCATTGAATGTGCCCTCAGCAAGTTTGCCAATGACACCAAGCTGTGTGGTTTGGTGAATGCGCTGGAGGGAAGGAATGGCATCCAGAGGGACCTTGACATGCTTGTGAGGTGGGCGGATGCCAACCTCATGAAGTTTAACCATGCCAAGTGCAAGGTCCTACACCTGGGTTGGAGCAATCCCAGGCACAGCTACAGGTTGGGCAAAGAGGAGATTGAGATCAGCCCTGCAGAGAAGCACTTGGGGGTGGTGGTCGATGAGAACATGAACATGAGTTGACAGCGTGCACTTGCAGCCCAGAAAGCCAACCGTATCCTGGGCTCCATCAAAAGGAGCGTGACCAGCAGATCGAAGGAGGTGATCCTGCCCCTCTACTCTGCTCTTGTGAGACCTACTCGGAGTACTGTGTGCAGTTCTGGTGTCCTCAACATAAAAAGGATATGGAGCTGTTGGAACAAGTCCAGAGGAGGGCCACAAGGATGATCAGGGGACTGGAGCATCTTCCATATGAAGACAGGCTGACAGAGTTGGGACTGTTCAGCCTGGAGAAGAGAAGGCTGCGTGGAGACCTCCTAGCAGCCTTCCAGTATCTGAAGGGGGCCTACAGGGATGCTGGAGAGGGACTCTTCATTAGGGACTGTAGTGACAGGAGAAGGGGTAATGGGTTCAAATTTAAACAGGGGAGGTTTAGATTGTATCTAAGGAAGAAATTCTTTCCTGTTATAGGGTGGTGAGATGCTGGAATGGGTTGCCCAGGGAGGCTGTGTGTGCTCTGTCCCTGGCGGTATTCAAGGCCAGGTTGGACGTAGCCTTGTGTGGCATGGTTTAGTGTGAGGTGTCCCTGCTTATGGCAGTGGGGTTGGAAATAGATGATCTTAATATCCTTTCCAACCCTAACTATTCTATGAGTCTATGATTATTCCATTTTAGAAGTCTCTATGAGAAATAAAGGAAAATGCATTATTCCCTATAGGCCAAGTCATTTGCCTGCAGCATTAGCAGAAGTATTCAAGTAATACTAAAAGCGGATAACTAAAAATCCCACTATCATCATCAATTGTAAAGGATCACACCCTATTTTATTATGAGTAAAGACTGAAATACACAAAACTATGATCTGGATGAATTTAAATAAAACCTGTATGACATCCAGTAAATTGGTTAAAGTTGATTTCTAAATAAGCTTAATAAATCAGACTTTTTTTTTCATGTGTCCCATCTTAGCTCCCTCTTTCTGATGGCTTAGATGGCTATCACATAATTTTACAAATTTTCCATAATAAAGCAAAAATCCTCTTAGAGCAGAGCAGTAAGAGAACTTACAGCTGGACTGATTTGTTCTTCAGATTGCCTATCACTCATACCAGAAATATACTGTCATTGGTCTCTACACAGCAATGTATTTTATTCAGTGTTTTACTTGCAAACAATGGTATCCTGTGTGATTGTCAGCAGTCAGGATTTGTAGCAGGTCCTGCATTAATATATAAGGGAGAATAGTCATCTTCTGAATGTCTCATTGTCTTTTCCATCTGCTGTTTGGTCCTCTAGAATGTAAATAAAAAGAGCAGATGTGAAATTTGGGAGTGTCTAATGTACTAAATATTGAGTATGCTCTGGCTTGGCACAGTTTATGTTGAAATCTACAGTTTTCCTGGCCTCTGCTTCTCATTTGCCAATTACATGGCTTCCCCTTGTGCAAACAGACATTTTATTATGTGCATGCTCCTTCAAGAGAGCCAAATGGCAAAATCTGGAAATAAAATTTATAGAAAGCAGTTTCCTGCATGAGTATATTATTAATATAACCTGAAAAAGGCCATAGAAAAATAAAGCAGACCCTGTAAACTGCCTTCTGTGCTTGGCACTAAAGGTAAGAAAGAGCTGAGGAAAACTGCTGCAGGAAGCACAGACACTGCTTCCATCTTCTGCTGTTGACTTGTACCAGAGAAAAAAAGTTTGGAACAAAATGACCTTAAAAAAAAAAAAAAAAAATCCTTTCTGTAAGGAATGAGCAGTTTTCTCTGCCCAGAATTTACCAGTTTTTGGGGAAGAGGAGGTTCTTGTATTACAGCAGTCTTAAGGTATAAGATAATTTCACTCCAAGATTGTAAGAAATACAGTGCAGAGTTGAAGGCGTGAGGCAGAAAACATTTTAAGTTATACATTCAAAGAGCAGATAAATGTGTAGAACTGAATGTCAGAAAACAAAATTGCAAGAACAATGTATTGATTTTGGTATTTGTGTGGAAAATACTAGAGAAAGGACTGAGCTTCTTAGGGAAAAGATAGTGTGAAGGCAGAACTTCCACGTTTTTTTCCTATCTCTTTAAACACTGCTGGTACATAATCATTTCCTGAGCATAGCTGCAGGCTTAATTTGTCTTATATATTATACTATGTGTGTGTGTGTGTGTGTGTGCGTGTTGCTAGCACCTTTCCTGACTTTTCCCTTTCTCATGGGTAATACTGACACCAATTCTACTTTGAGAATTAGAAGTACTTGTTTTTAAAATCTGCAACAATTTACCTTGAGAAAAGGTTTGAAAGAAGAGTGAGATAGTACTTTAAGGAAAGGGAAAGGGGAGAGGGAAATTAAGATCACATATTGAGACAAATAAAAGTTTTCATTTACATTCTTCTTTACAAATCTATGCAACTTTTTGAGCCCATGTTATTAATTTACTGTTTCTATCCTAAAAGCTAAATCTAATGGCAACACTCATTTTCAATAGTTTCATTGAGCACAGATTCTACAGATGCTTTGACAAGTAGCTTTTCTGTAGACAGTCTTAATAAAGTGTGAGCTGCAAAGCCTCAAAGATATTCTGTGTCTATTAAATGCATGACATGAATTCTGTTTGCCAAGCCTTAGCAGGCTTTGTGATTAATTTGGTGGTAAAGGTAAATAAATTTCTATCATTCATCTTTTTGAGAGTGTATACAGAAAACAGGTGGAGAAGTAGTCAGGATTCTGAGGTGGAGATGGAAATGAAGGTACAGTAGAGATGTGGAGATGGAAATGAAGGTACAGTAGAGATGTTGAAATGTTCAAAGGTAATGTAGCTGGATAAAAGCATCAGCTGGACCTCAGTGCTCACACATAAGTGAGTGCAAAGCAGATCCTGAGGTGAAAGGAGCAAAAGGAGAGGCAACACTAGGACAACAGAAGCAGAGGTTACTTGAGAACTCTACAAAACATGAGACTCAGTGAAAGGAAAGGAAGCAATTGAAAAGAGGCATTTCAATTGCCGTGACTGACTAAGGTGAAAACTCTACTGCTTGCCACAGATGCTTGTTGAATGGTAGAGCTCCAGCGTTAAGATGATTTGGAAATCCATGACTATCACTTCCTTTATCATTTACTATTATCAAGACTCAGAGAGATGAGCTACAAATTAAAAGGAATCTTCATTACATGGTCTACTTCTTGTTTGTACCAGCTATTTAGCCATTGAGCTGCTTTGCTTAGTGTCATTTTTCTTTCCCAACTCAATGGTATTTACTTGTAAAATGACATTTACTTATAAAGTGACACTCTTCTTCACCCTCAAGTGACATTTCTATGGCACACTGTGCAAATGTTTGCTGGATCAATTAGAAGAAACAAAGGAAAAACACACAACAGATGTTGATTTTCTTGTTGCTGTGACTATTGTTTTAAAAGACTGACACAGAATTTTTAAACTTTTCTGTCTTCTTGGCAGCAGTATTAAAAAGCTTGCCCAAATGCAGCACACATACTTTCACCTTCATTAAACTGTCTTTGCAGGCTTCTAATGAAGGAGGCTGCATGTCATCTTTCACAGGATGAGCTGTTCTGAAAATAGAAACCACTACAGGACAGTCACTCACTAGCCATGGAATTGGATGTACTAGCTTGAACGCATAAAGCTGACCTTACAGCTGTCTTTTCTCTATCATCATAGTGGTGAAAAAGCCATTTCCCCAATTGGTTCCTTTATTTAACTACTGCATTCATTTTTAAGAAAAATTAGATTTGAGGCAACTCCTGGAACTGGTGGAATACTCTCATTTTAAAGAATCACTTTTCCATTCCTCTAGTAGTGAAAATTATCTGAAGAAATGGATACATGATTGCATCAGGTAACCTTCAGGAACTGTTTGACATGTGTTCTTTAGATTTGTGCATTTTCTGATTAATTAAAGAAACAAGAAAGATTTCAGGTGGTCTTGGCAAAAAATCAGTCATTGAAGACACTGTGCTTTTGGCTGAATCTTTAGTTTAATAAATTGGGCACCCCTATATCTAATCTTTAAGCTCAATTTTAAAGAAAACACAGTAGAAAAGTACCAGGTTTTCTCATCTTTTTGAATAAAATTGATCCATGGGAACAAAAGTGCCTAGATGTTTTTGCTAAACAAAGAAAATGGTCACCCAACTGTTTAACAACAGTCATTCAGAGTCATTTTACATGCCTAAAAATACTGGGACACCTGCATATGATTTACAAGACAAATCACAGACCCTTGTGAGATACCCAAAGGCTGCTGGAGCAGCAATTGAATGCCAAAAAGAGTACTTTAAGGTATCTCAAATGACACTGAATTCTTTAAGTCCAAGATGCTTGATCTCCTTTTTTCCTTGGGACTTTCCTTCTTTTGTTTGTGAGAGTGAAATTATTTTCCTAGTTTTCTGCTTCAGATCAAATATAGGATCAGTTTCACAGCTGCTTTGAAAGTTTTTTTCCTCGATTTTCCCAGTTCCTTCTTTGTAATGAAGAATTACTAATCAGATCCTTTATGCATTCAAAAATCACTACTTAGGCAAAAATCACTACTTAGGCCCCTCAGAAAGAATAAGCCAAACTATAAAGGCAGATTCAAATTAGCCAGGTCCCAAATTTACCCCACCTAATTAAAATCAGTTAGTGCCTTACTTCAGAGGTTACCTGATCCACAGTTTTGAGTCTAACCCTAATTTAATTTGGGACTGTCTGGTGTCTCATGTGACATAGAGGTGTATGTCATGGTAGTGCTCAGTCTAAAGACATGCAACTAAAAAAATCTGGAGAGTAAAAATTCAGTAAGATCTGCCTTGTCTCTTGAAAGGAAATCAGGCTTCCCTTACTTTAAATGGAGCTTTCAGGATGTATAATTCTTAGTTCACTGTATGTAGATGGAATGAATCTAGCTTTTACTGTAGTTTTCAGAGCACTGCTTTCATACACCCTTAAGTAGAGGCTACATTCAACAAGTAAGCTGTTGCACATAGCTTATTTCGTTTTCTTATGGTCAGATATAGTCAGGGTATGGTCAGGCCCTTCTATCAGACATAATGGTAATTAAATTGGAGGAAAAACAACCTCTCATACATAAGGCGAAGAAGAGTTGACTGTTACTGAAGGATGGCCATCCACCAGCAGCTGGCAGTCTGGGGAAAACCTTAAATGAGAGCAGCAGTGATGAGAGCAGACATATTCGCTCATTTAAAGATGCTAACATAAATTCTGAAAATATTTCCAGATGGTTTCCCCTGCTCACCAGCATCATGTCAGTTCGGTCTGAGCTGTGTTTCAGGCAGATTTCTTTTATTCATGGGCTAGTCTTGATTAAATGACATTTCAGATACTGAATCATGTTATAAAATATCCTTTTATTCTGTTATTACCAGGTCTTTATGCAATACATGCCTTCTTATGAAACTTTATGTAATATATGCAATACACTAAATTCCTTAGTAAACTGATTCTTGTCATATGGTTTACTTAAGTTTCCTGACTTCTCAAATTGTGATTATGGGTATGGGTATTTGATTTTTTTTCTTTCACATGCTTGGATGGATGCCTTCATTTTAGATTTTATGAAGTGTGGTTCCTTCTTGTCTTAACCTCATGAAGGCACTGAAAATGCTTTTAAATTATGAAAAAAGAAGTAAGAGGGTGAAATTACAACTAAGACCAATTGCTGAATTGCTACAGTCCTGCGAGTATGATTACCTCTGAATTATTTTCTATGTTGGCTATGAATTCATGAAATGCAAAGCAGAAGTGAACAAACAATTTACATTATGAAAACGTTAAGATTTTGAAACTAAACACAGCGGGCTGGACAATGTTGAATAGATTTGAAAAGGAATTGCTGCCCACACACTAGCACACATTCACATTCCTATCAGCATCAAATTATACTTTGTATTATTTTTACCCTATGTGTTATATATATATATAAATATTTTTATAGGAAGTGAATACACAGACTTTCCATGCTCGTTTATCTTAATGGTATGAATATTTTTAATATGTTAAAGCCACATGTTGACTGTATATATCAAATAGATTTCCTCTGAGGAACTGTGTGCATTATTACAATATTATTTTATTAGGTCTACCTTTAAGAAATATCCTGTAAGTGTTTCATCCTTCACTGCCATTGAATTCCCTAAATGTATTGTATGTATTTGTAAAATTAGTAATAATGTCTGTATTATCTTTCAGGAAACTAGCTAAAAATAAATTGGACTGCATTTTAAATCTATTTATGGGGATAATATATGTATTATTTAAGGTTTTATTAAATATCTAAGAGTGGTAGTTATAATAATGAAATACAGAAACAGGACACCATATGTTCTGGTAGAGTGAGAAATGAGTGTAATCTTAAACAAATAAAGAAAGAAACACTCAGAAATAGGAACTCTCTCTTCTCCACTCCTCAGCTTCCCAAAAAGCTTATAAGACAGAAATAGTGAAAAGAGGTTTCAGTTAGTTGGAGAATTACATTCCCTAAACTGGTATGGAAGAGTAAATAATTTATTAAAAGTCTATCACAATAAGAATTACAAAGAGTAATGACTGTCTTTGGAAAAAAAAAAAATAAAAATCCCTGAGTAATTAAAATTCAAAGATATACTGGGGGGGTGGGGGGGTGAGAGGATGAAAACTAATGAAAATAGTGAAAATGCTTTTGCAGTATGAAAAAGTGGAACAACCTAATCAAAGTGTAAAGTACAAATTCCTGTTAAAATAACAGGGAAAGAAGCATTAGTGAATCTTACATTGTACACACAGATGCTAAAGATATAAAAGCTTCTAATGCAGTGAATCTTATTTCGTTCTGTCCTGGGTTCAGTAGTAGCAGTCATTTTTCTCCTTCTTAGTAGCTGGTGCAGTGCTGTGTTTTCGATTTTCAGCCTGGGAACAGCGCTGATAACCCTGCTGTTTTTTAGTTGCTGCTCAGTAATGTTTACCCTGACCAAGGACTTTCTCAGTCTTCTGCTCTGTCAGGGAGGAGGGGAAGCCAGTAGGAGGCAGAGACAGGACACCTGACCCAGACTAACCAAAAAGGTATTCCATACCACAACATGTCATGCCCAGGATGTAGAAACGGGGGCAGTTATGTGGAAGGGCCTGATCACTGCTTGGGTTGGGATTGGTATCGTTTGGTGGGTGGTGAGCAGTTGTATTCTCTTCCTTTGTTATTTCCCTCATTATTATTATTATTGGTGGTAGCAGTAGTGGTTTGTGTTATACCTTATTTGCTGGACTGTTCTTCTTTCAACCCATGGGAGTTACATTATTTTGATTCTCTTCCCCATCCCTCCTAAGAGCAGTGGGGAGGAAGTGGGGGGGAGGGGCGGGAGAGAGTGAACAACTGTGTGGTTTTCTGAGTTGCCAGCTGGGCTTAAACCATGACACATTCTCATTTTTTTACCAAGGTTTGATATGGTGGTAAACCTACTCAGATTTAATATCCTTGTATGGTGGCATGTTTGACCACATGAGGTTTCAGATATATATAATATGGAACACTGTGTGATTAATCAGTTCAGATGTGCTATGAGAGTTCCAGTCCATTCCTTTAATCTTTTTTTTTCTTTTTTTTTAAAATCAGTTTCATCTCAGTTCTCTGAGCACTGTCAAGGGTTGCTATCAGTGGATGTTACAGTACTAGTGTTAACTGCAGTCTGTTAACAGGTGTTTGTTTAGTTATACCTTGGAGTGAAATATTTCTCCTAAGACTACAGTTTGAAAGACCTCATTTACTAGATAATTTCTTACAAGAGTGTATGTTTTATTTTATTTTATTAATCTAGTAGAATCTAGATGTGGTTTCTAATGACTTTGAGTTAGATAAATCTCAGACAATGACACAGTCTGAGATAATAATACTACTTATATAAAGATACTGTCAATCACAGACAGTCATTGCCAAACAATCTCTGGTCAGTGCTCAAAGTCCTGTGATTAAATTCTGGACTTTTCTGTTAGACAGAGATTGATTTAAAGGTTAAAGAGTGAACATTACACTTATTTTTTCTAATATTACACTAAGATGGCCTTTTCCTTCTGTGAGCTGGAGGGGTTGGCCTTGTTTCCCTTTTTTTTTAATCCTTTTACCCTGATACTTGAGACCCCTCAGGCACTCAGGTAATAGGCAAAGATATAGGGTGAATTTATAATAAATCTGTGTCTTTGAGGGCTTGTAGGAAGACAAAAGAAAAGAGGAAGGAATAAAAGGCAGATGAGACAACACCTTAGTAGAAATTTTCATATAGATGAATCACTAGATAGTAACACCGAAGTTGCTTTTCCATGCCAGATAATATAAACCAGTTGGTACTCAATATTTCCTTGGAATTCTTTTCCTTTTTTAATCATTACAAATTTTTCTATTTATTGCAGTTTGGTTCTGGATCCCAACACACTCCAGCAAAAGCAAACACCCCAGGTTGATGTATTTAGAAACAATGTAGGAAAAAAACATCTGATAAAAATATTGCAAAAGTTAAAGATTAGGTTCTTATCCATAGAAAAGAACTAGTTGAAAGGCTATTTTTGAAAATTTGGGACATCACCATTTTTTATTTTGGTAGCATTTTTGGAAAGAACAAACTCTGAGTGCTATATTTTTCATGGCTCCATGTTTGGCTCCATTAATTTTTTTATTCCAAATTATTTACTTTTTGGGGCACTTGCCTCTGGACATCAATAACAGCTGTGTGCTCTAGAACCAAAGTTTCTGAAGGAGTTGTAATGATCAGGGATGGTGCTGCTGAGACTACATGAAGAATCAGTAAGGAAAAATTTAACTAATTTGCTTCCATTTTAACGACAAGTCTCTGGGAAGTGTAGAAAATTTAAGACTCCCAAAACAAGGCTTCTTTGGAATGGACTGGAATGGAATTATAAAGAACATCACCACGCAGGTCCTACAGTGGTACAGTAGCAATTAAATTTTATTTCCAAGAATTG
The DNA here is from genome assembly GCA_002631895.1 of Agapornis roseicollis. Classification (NCBI taxonomy): domain Eukaryota; kingdom Metazoa; phylum Chordata; class Aves; order Psittaciformes; family Psittacidae; genus Agapornis; species Agapornis roseicollis. Next base: position 45,529 of record NDXB01002349.1, on the reverse strand, counting down.
TGAGTAGCAAAATGTCTTTTAACTCAGAGTAGGTGGAAAGTGTATTTATATCTATCTGCTACGCATTTAAATTACAGACATTTCTCAGGCTTGCCTATTCTGTAATGCTGGGTTTGACCTATGTCTCTTTTTCTTTTCCTCAAGTGTGTGATATTGCATCCATACTGGTCAAGGGAAATAATTAATGGGTATTTTTTACTACAATTTCAAAAAGCAGCTTCATAAGGAAGCCCCAAAGTATTCAAGATCTGAATGTGCCCTGGAGATGGACCTTCTCAGACCTTGCAGAATTACTGGAGTCTGATATGGGTCATCATACTGAAAGAATAATTATTAAATGGATTTAGTCTTTAAAAAATATTCAGAATTTCTTTTTATGTTTGCTGTGAATTTAACACCAAAATTTCTCTCACATATTACAGACATTCACAGAAACTAAGCAGTTTATATATACATGTATGTGCATATATATACACACATATACACAAAGGCATTAGAGAAATGAACTTGTAAAATTATGAACCATTGATGCAAAAGTTGCAATTAGAAATAAGAGTTAAATTTGCAAGTATTAGCTTGACTGTACTAATCTAGCCATTTTTTATTTCATTTTGTCATGTTAAAAACACCAGTAAGTCTGTGTGAATGAAAGATCTGAAAAACGCCCAAGCTAATATTTCTGAATGAAAGAACCATTTAAAAAATAAATGTAATTGCAGATAAGTTTTTTAAAGACAAACCATCTCTAGGTTTGCCTGTCATATGCTAGTCACTTTAAGCAGCATATTTGCATATGAAACTGATTTGCAGACTGTAATGCACTTGTTAATGATTTTCATAAACTACATTTAAACTGGTTTATGGGAAGAATATAAAAAAATAAACCAGACTCCCTGCATGCTTACAACTACACCCAAGCATACACTTGAGTGAACCACTGCTCATCTTGCCTTCATTTACACCAAGACCAATCTTGATTTTGGCATTACACATGCTACACAGTAGTGGCAGGTGTCCCCTGCTCAACACCAGCAGATTGAAAGGACGCTCACCATTTACTAAAGGGTCTAAGCTCTTCAGGGGACACTCAGTGGGTTGCCCAGTTAGTGCTTATAAAGAACTGACAAAAGCCATCCTCACTCTGAGGGTGAATAGCTATTGCAGGTTATCATAAGACTCTCAAGCAAATGTGGAATAACACACCAGTACCACGAGCCAACTAATATGGAACTATGCTAACTACACATTTCTTCTATTACAAATACGCGAAGCTTATTTTTGATTGTCTTTTTTCCTTGAGTTGTTAGGTCAAGGCCTTCCTTCTGTTTTCTTCACCATTCTCTTGTCTTCAATCTTTATCTTTAATAGGCTGCTACTTATCACGCAAAACCAATTTCATTTGTCCAGTCAGGGGTCTTGTCCTGCCTGCCTCAATATTGATCCTTATTTCTCCTGTCTTATGGTTTTGACATCTGTCACCTCACCTGCTCTTTCTTTCTGCCTTTTTTTTTTTTTTTTTTTTTTTTTTT
>NDXB01002349.1:32216-43964 GCA_002631895.1 Agapornis roseicollis | reverse complement strand
GGGGGGGGGTTGCCTTGTTAAAAAACAGGTTTTTAAAAGTTTTCAAAATATTTTTTTTTTTTTTTTTTTTTTTTTTTTTTTTTTTTTTTTTTTTGTGATCTTTGAACAGGCTTACTTTGGTCTATATTAGCACTGTGTTAGCTGAATACCAATCACACTAAATTATTACAGGGACAGCTATTCTTCCTAGGACTTTCTTTGGCCTCTTTCCAACAGGTTATTTTGGGGTCTACACAAAGGCAAACCAGAAGCTTCAGTGGGGACCAGTATGCTTCCCACTCACTGTGGAGAACAGTGAGAATGAGATTATAGAAGTTGCAGGAAAATGTCTGCATGACACTTAGACAACATAGAATCATAGAATAGTTAGGGTTGGAACTTAAGATCATCTAGTTCCAACCCCCCTGCCATAAGCAGGGACACCTTACACTAAACCGTGCCACCCAAGGCTCCATCCAACCTGGCCTTGAACACCGCCAGGGATGGAGCACTCACAACCTCCCTGGGTAACCCATTCTAGTGCCTCACCACCCTAACAGGAAAGAATTTCTTCCTTATATCTGTAAGAAACAAGTGATTGGATAGCTGGGCAGGCAGATGACCCATGAAAAAACCTGTTGTGAAATGGTCAGTGAAAGTGAAAGGAACAAAAACATTGAAATAAACTGTATGTTCCAACTATTTACCACCTACACTGGAAGACCACTTCAGATTCATAAATGTAAATAACTACAGCGTAAGAGCCCTTATAGAAGATTCATGTCTAACCTCCCGTTTTAAGCAGCCAATACAGCCAACAGAGATTAAAGAACAATTTCATCCAAATGCAGACACTAAAGGTTCCACTCAGTTGCTTTAATTTCATTGTCTACCACCAACTGAGAAGTCCTAGGGTATTTCTGTATATCTTTAATTGCTAGTTCATAAGGATGCAACTCTCTTGCATGTCCTGTGTCAAATATAATAACCTTGTATGACTATTTTACTACCTTAGCATGTCTCAAAGAGCACTCCATGCTCATGTTTAGACATCTGAATCAATCTGTATGTTCAAATATTTTATATAGTTTAAATGTAATGTAGTAAATATACAAAATTATAAAAACAAGTGTGATGGCCAGGAGACCCTTTTTGTGTGTGTCTCACAAGAAAGGAGGGTAGTCAAGGGAGTCTGAGCTCCTTCTGGTGGTGAGCAGTGTGCTGCTGGTCAGGGGCAGAGCAGGGATCAGCTCCACAAAGGTGGGGGATGGTTTTCCTATGGTGTCTGCCCTGAGGCCAGGAAGATCAACAGGCCAACAACTACGGGCCCTGGCAGCAGCAGAGGCTGGCAACAGTGGGCTCGGCAACAACAGGCTCAGCAACAACAGGCCCAGAGACAGCAGCACAAACACCATCTCGAGTCTCAGGACACAGTCTCACTGGGCCTGGGGCTCACCACAACCCCTGCCCCACCTAGAATGTTCCAGAGCAGGTCATGGCACATGTGCTGGTGTGGGAATGAGACTGCATCTGTGGGAGGGTTCCAAGAGACCCTGACCCGATGAAAAGGGCAATAACCGTGCTGCAGTTGGGTGATGGGAGCTCGGCATGGTGGATTCCGTCTAGCTGCAAAAAGAATCGCTGCAAGAAGGACTGCTCGCTGAGAAGATGCTGCTGGATCCACGGGGTAGTAAGCCTGCCTTTTTGGTTCTGTTTCTTTGATACGTGGATAGACTCCACAACTTATTAAAGTTGTAAAGTAGGTATGCTTTATTCAGCGCTGTGGCGCATGGGGAATCGCTCCTCCAAAGGCATGTGCACCTTTCATTTGCCACTCAGTTTGTTTATATTTCATATAGTGATTACATAAACATGAGATTGCTTCACACCTAATACATATGTAAAACCTATTCCCATCTAGTATTATAATTAGTTTTCTGTCACTTGTCCCATTGATGTGCTTGTGCAGTGCCTCCTGGTGGTGGTCGTTAGGGGATCGTGAGGATGAAGGCCTGTAGTTACTCTTCATTACTGCAAGTAAACTTTTGCTTCATGCAGACTCAATAGAGTCCTGTCAAGCTTGCAAATTTTATTACTCTGGTTACCTTTTTGTTCCCTTCCTTTCTATGGTTGCTATTTAAACAAAAACGTGCAAGCTATGAATCTTATCACTATAGTTCTGCCTAGCAATCCTAGTAACTCCTACAGTTCTGCTTTGACAAGAAAAACAACAAGGTGCTTAGTGACAACCAGCATGGCTTCACTACGGGGAAATTCTGCCTCACCAATTTGGTGGCCTTCTATGATGGGGCTACGGAACTGATGGACAGGGGTACAGCAGTTGACATCATCTACCTGGACTTGTGCAAAGCGTTTGACACTGTCCCACACAACATCCTTGTCTCAAAATTGGAGAGACATCAATTTGATAGATGGACCACTCGGTGGATAAAGAACTGGTTGGATGGCCTCACGCAAAGAGTTGTGGTCAATGGCCCAGTGTCTGACTGGAAGCCAGTGACAAGTGGTGTCCCTCAGGGATCGGTGTTGGGACCAGTCTTGTTCAACATCTTTGTCACTGACATGGACAGTGGCATTGAGTGCACCCTCAGCAAGTTTGCCGATGACACCAAGCTGTGTGGTTCGGTGGATATGCTGGAGGGAAGGAATGTCATCCAGAAGGACCTTGACACGCTTGTGAGGTGGGCAGATGACAACCTCATGAAGTTTATCCATGACAAGTGCAAGGTCTTACAGCTGGGTGGGAGCAATCCCAGGCACAGCTACAGGTTGGGCAAAGAGGAGATTGAGATCAGCCCTGCAGAGAAGGACTTGGGGGTGGTAGTCAATGAGAACATGAACATGAGTCGACAGTGTGCACTTGCAGCTGAGAAAACCAACTGTATCCTGGCCAGCAGGTTGAAGGAGGTGATCCTGCCCTTCTGCTCTACTGTCATGAGACCTCACTTGGAGTATTGTGTGCAGTTCTGGTGTCCTCAACATAAAAAGGACATGGAGCTGTTGGAACAAGTCCAGAGGAGGGCCACAAGGATGATCAGGGGACTGGAGCACCTCCCATATGAAGACAGGCTGAGAGAAAGTTGGGGCTGCTCAGCCTGGAGAAGAGAAGGCTGTGTGGAGACCTCCTAGCAGCCTTCCAGTATCTGAAGGGGGCCTACAGGGATGCTGGAGAGGGACTCCTCATTAGGGACTGTAGTGACAGGAGAAGGGGTAATGAGTTCAAACTTAAACAGGGGAGGTTTAGATTGTATCTAAGGAAGAAATTCTTTCCTGTTATAGGGTGGTGAGGCACTGGAATGTGTTGCCCAAGGAAGTTGTGAGTGCTTCATCTCTGGCAGGATTCAAGGCCAGGTTGGACGTAGCCTTGTGTGGCATGGTTTAGTGTGAGGTGTCCCTGCTTATGGCAGTGGGGTTGGAACTAGATGATTTTAATATCCTTTCCAAATCTAACTGTTCTATGATTCTATGATTTTATGATTCTATGAATGTTTAAGCAGACACAAGGTTAACTTTTATTTGCAGGTATCCCCTTCATTCTTCCCTTTTTTGCTTTTTTAACTTCATAACATCTATAAGAATACAATAAAATTATGATTGCTTTGTGTTTCAATCCCTGGAGTGTCTGTACTGTTTGCTGAAACTATGCAGTGTGGTAAAAGATCAGGTCTCCCTTCACCTGGCGGCAGGGACAGGATGAAAGACTTCTGTGCCACTGTCATTACTGAAGTAACATTGGAACAGAGATTCACAAGTCTGACCAGGGATCTTTTTGGTTATCTATAAATTGAAATGGGGTTTATAATCTAGATGACATACTTGAGTAAATAGAAGTAAAAAAAAAAAGTGCTCGAACAGACTGGAATACTTGATAAAGCACAATGGCCAGCATACACTTAAGCATTTTACTGCTTGAAGAGTAAACAGAGCCTTGCAGGAAAACTGATTGCTTTCCATGTGAGAATGAGAATCAGTGTGTCTGTGGCACAGCTCTGATGACCTGTTTTTACCAAAATAACTGTGTATTTAGAAACAGGAATGGATTTGTCAGAATAAGAGGTATTTGGAAAAAGTATCATTAACAAATTTGTTTGATTTTTAGTGTTATGAGGCTGTTAGAATTGGGGTTGTCATGAAAAGGGGACATTTGTTTTAAAATTCACACAACACTTTATATGAGTTGTAATCAACTGGACAGGCCAAGTTTTTTCATCTTTTAAAAACATTCCTGGAGACATTCAGGGCTAGGCTGGATGTGGTTCTGGGCAACCTGATCTAGTTGAAGATGTCTCTGCTCATTACAGGGTTGGAGTAGATGACCTCAAAGGTTGCTTCAAGCCCAAACCATTCTCTGGTTTGGATTTCATATCTCCATAGTCAATAGTAAGCTGCTTCTGCAAAGGCAATTACAGCTAGTTAATAGGTGATAAGCTGCTGAGTCATGCTGTCTTTTATTGTTTACTCCTTCATAGGTTTCCAGATGTAGCTAAGGGTTAAAACTAAACTGAGTCACAAAGTATGTATACTATGATATTGTGAGCATGTTTTTCTGTTTTGCGTTATATCTCTTCCTGTTGCCGGGGTTAAAACTTAACCACGGAGCTTTATAAGATTTATCTTTTTTATCCCTTTCTTCCACCTAACTTCCATAATTTCAAAATAACATAAAGATGCCAGCATGTACCATCTTTGAAAAGTCAGAATGATCATTTCTAGAGTACTGTCAGGTTAGATAAGCTTTCCATCCTGTGTTAAAACCTGAGTTGGAGTATTTTAATTCCAGCACAACCTTCCAGAGTCTGACAGCATGACACTAAGAATCTACTGGTACCTGGAGGAAGGATATCTGGAATTGAATGATTAATTGAACTTTTGGAGTATGCCTTCCTCAGCAATTTTCAAAATTTATTAACACAATTAATGTCAAATGATAGTATGAGGTTTCATAGCATTCAAACTTCTCCATGTACATGATATAATACATATTTATTTATAATACATATTTATTTCTATATGTATAAGCATGTCATAGCTAGGGAGTGAATCATATGAAAAGAAAACTCAAAAGAACATGAAGACAAAAAGCAAGCCAGTTAGTGCTTTCTAGATTTGAGTCCAGTGAGAACTGAAACACATAGTACTCTTTGTTTTGTGTTTGTCATAAATTTTCGTGAAACAAGACAAAAACTAAAATGTATTAAAAAAAAAAAAAAAAAAAAGTTGATTTCACCCATCTATCTGTCTTGCCACAAAATAGATTGGAATGGAGTTTTTGTATATTGGTACAATGATGCATGTATATGTGTAACACTGAAAGAAAGCACTGCCTACCTACTGGAATTCTTTATGCCTAAACCATTTAAAAATAAATCTTCCCTTCCTTCTTCCATACTCTCCCATCTGTTGTACCTGTCTCAACCTTTGCAAATTCCTCATTCCTTGATGGGCAGTTAGATATACCTTGGCACATTGCCAACTAGTAGTGTGCAATGGAGAATACTGTACGGCTCTGATGTCTAACTTTAATCAATTGCTGTGTCAGACAGATGTTTCAATTAATGCAATTGCCTGTATACAGGTAAAGGTGCTCAGTCTAGGAATATAGGACAGAACTCTCACATTGAATGAGATTGAAGAAGAGATTCAGAGCAGCCCTGCAGAGAAGGACTTGGGGGTGGTGGTCAGTGAGAACATGAACATGAGTTGACAGTGTGCGCTTGCAGCCCAGAAAACCAACCGTATCCTGGGCTCCATCAAAAGGAGCATGAGCAGCAGGTTGAAGAAGGATGTGATCCTGCCCTTCTACTCTGCTCTCGTGAGACCTCACCTGGGGTATTGTGTGAAGTTCTGGTGTCCTCAACATAAAAAGGACATGGAGCTGTTGGAACAAGTCCAGAGGAGGGTCACAAGGATGATCAGGGGACTGGAGCACCTCCCATACAAAAACAGCCTGAGAAAACGTTGGGACTGTTCAGCCTGCGGAAGAGAAGGCTGCGTGGAGACCTCCTAGCAGCCTTCCAGTATCTGAAGGGGACCTATAGGGATGGTGGGGAAGGACTCTTCATTAGGGACTATAGTGACAGGACAAGGGGTAATGGGTTCAAACTTAAACAGGGGAGGTTTAGATTGTATCTAAGGAAGAAATTCTTTCTTGTTAGGGTGGTGAGGCGCTGGAATGGGTTGCCTAAGGAAGTTGTGAGTGCTTCATCTCTGGCAGGATTCAAGGCCAGGTTGGACATAGCCTTGTGTGGCACGGTTTAGTGTGAGGTATCCTTGCTTATTGCAGGGGTGTTGGAACTAGATGATCTTAATATTCTTTCCAACCCTAACTATTCTATGATTCTAAGTTGTTTTGTGTTTCCAAATGTAGTGACTTTCTCGCTGTTCCTAGTTTCTTGCTGTCCAGGACTGCATTATGAATGTTACTGGTAAAATTCAAGGCTACATCTAGCAGTTATTTTGCAAATGCAACATTTCTGCTGGTGAATATCCAGATATGAGAGCAGCGAATCTACACATGCATTTAAAATATTTTAAGTATTTTCTTCCAATGTCATCCAGTTTCTCCTGCTCTTTTTAATTTGAAACCCAGTATATATTGTTACTGTATTTTACATAGGAACATAGAATATTTAGAGTTGGAAAGGACCCTGAGATCATCTAGTTCCAACAACATGTTAGACACCTTCTACTAAAATGGGGCATAAAACCTGTAATTTGAAAAAAAGTCCAGAAAATTTTCTTGTTCCCTTGTCATAGAATATTAATGGCAGTTATGTAAAGATTTTCAAAAGAAATTCTGCATGACTGATACTGCAAACTACAGCATTTACTACATGGAAATTGTCCTAGTAGTTCATTATTTTTCATTAAAACTACTTTATATTACACTCCTGGGTAATAAATAGAGCAAATGAGTATGTCTTCTGGTAAAGATCAATGGCTTTACATAATAAAGATATGAGGATTTGGAAAACTGGTTCCTGAATTATGTAACTCTTTGTTCTGTGAAGGATTCATGTCTCTGATCTAGGTGCCTAAACAGAATATGAGGACAGCCATGTACGATAAGGTAGGATCAGGAAATCAACATTCAGGAAAGAAAAGATAGAGGCAGAGGTGCATCTCTTCCTAAGTTGTAGCCAATAGGACTGTCACTTGGAATTGACAGTCTGGAGCTGTTTTGGTGAAAGCAGACCAAAAGGCAATTCTCTGTCTCTGAGAGAATATAACCTCTATTAAATTATGCTCCCTGGGAAAATGTCCTAACTTGACTATAACATGCTCTGAAATAATCTTTTGGTCCAATCTTGCTGTGTAATTTTTAAGTTCTGTATGACACTTGGCTTTGATCTATTCAGACTTGTAAGTCTGAGATGTATACAGAGGTGCAGCTTAATTATGAGGTGAGCATCACTGGTGAAAGGCAAGTGCTAATACAAGTTAAACTACTTTGACTTGAGAGGACAGATGCTCAGGAACTTACAAGGTTAGCCTGCAATGTCTAAATTCTGAATTCCCAATCCAAGGATCCGTGGTTGCTTGTTGACTCTAACATATTTTTTCTCTTTATGCCTGTTACGGATACCACTGTCACAGAGAATTCAATAAAAATAATAAAATAAAAGTATATTTTAAAGTCCTATGTACATTAGAAACTAATTGCATCTCTTCAGGATATCACTAACCACGTTAATTACTGCTGCAGTATGTAGATTGCCAGTTTGCTGTTTGTGTGATAAAGTTTAGTCTCCTCAAATTCCATTTGTCTGTAACCATGATTTGGTATTTGTAGTATTTTAAGATAACTGAACTTTTTTCATGGCATTCAAATGCTTAGCGGGAAAACAAGTTAGACCTCAATATTGTCAATTTTGAGTCTAGTTTCTAAGGAGAGTTTTTCAGTTTGACCCTTTAGGCAATTGTGGTTATAATCTCATCTGTGACCTTCAAACATTCTGGAAGGAGGTACTGAGGTGATAGCATTTCTACTTTTAACATTGTTTTATATACATTGCCTGTTTCTCAAAATGGAAGTAAGGAGGGCAAGAAGGGATCAGTGCCAGCAGAGTATTTGTTACTCTTATCAGATACCTTCCCTCCTCACCCTGGCAATAACTGTTCCTAAAGGACCATTTTTCTAATCTGTGTCTCATATCCTTCATCTGGGTATGATTTCATGAGGATCTTGTCAGAGAAGAAGATTAGAAAGGATGGGCAAACCAAAATGATTGGCAACAATGGCCTTTCAGTAGTGATTTCCATACAGAGCTGGATTTAAACAGACACTGACAAGACTGAGCTGCAGGAAGTTCTGTGGGTTATTGAAGCTCATGCTCATCAATGGCTATTGTATTAGCTGTGAACATTAAGTAGGTTAAACAAATACTAGAAAAACTGCAAGAAAAGCGCGGATAAAATGATTGTCAGTAACTTCCAGCAGAAAGTCTGATGAAAAACTTTTAAAGCAAACAAATTGTAGAATCATAGAATGGTTAGGATTGGAAAAGGCCTTAAGATCATGTAGTTCCAACCCCCATGCCATGGGCAGGGATGCATCACCCCAGACTATGTTGCCCAAGGCTCTGTCCAACCTATCTTTGAGCACTGACAGGGATGGAGCATTTGGCACTTTTTTGGGGCAAGTTGTTCTAGTACCTCTTTACTCTCACAGCAAGGAACTTCTTCCTTATATGTAACCTGAACTTTTCCTGTTTAAGTTTGAACCTATTACCCTTGTCCTATTGCTGCAGTCCTTGATGAAGAGACCCTTTTCAGCACCCTTGTAGGCCCTCTTCAGATATTGGAAATGCTAATCCTTAGCTAGGAAACACGAGATCAGGAAATGAAAGAAAAATTATCCTGGAAATTGAACAATATTCCCTGCTTTCATTTTGCCTACTAAAGGTGTGAGCGTGAATGCATTATACCATGTTGGTATAGCATACCCTTATTACCATAGACCTTAGACCTAAGATGCCTGTCTACCTGATATTCTGTAAATTCACTCACATCAAAGATATGAAGTAGTCTTGATATGGTGGGAAAAGAACATTGAACACAGTGTGATATTTGAGAACAGTAAGACTTTGCTCCTTCAAGGACCATGCTGGTAAAGAGTTGAGAATATCAACTGCCTTATCTCTGGGCATATAAATGCACTTCTTCAGACAAATATCTATACATATAACAAAGAGCAGTAGAGTACCCTGTATCTTTGAGTATCTTTGTAATTTATGAAACAAGAATGGCATGAACTATGTATTCAAGGTGTGAAACACAAACATTCGGTTAACTGATGACTTTACTGGTCTGGTCACAGAGTAAAATTTTCACTTTTCAAAAAATGACATACTGGATATATGTTTATTGCTTCCAATATCACAAATATCAGTAAGCAAGCTTTGAAAATTAGTTGCTGACTTAAACAATTCTTATCTATGATTTGACCTTGGATGTTAAGGAAATAAAAGTAGCTAATTCCTTAATTCCAGATTTTTGAAAATTAAGAAATACAATGACTAGTGGCAGTAACACCTCTTCTAGATCTAAGTGTTGTCTTGTTCTCAGATTGGGAAACCAATGGCTGCAACTTCATTATCTTCAGTAATGAAAGAAGAATCGATTGTATTTATTGACTGAAAGTTCTTCAAAAACTTCAAATATTCGTGGAATTTGGAATGAGTCAGAAGGATATCAGTTTTGCTACTTAAATGATTAAGGATTCATCTTACCCTTGATTAGTCAGAAGCATTAGTGTTGAAAGTCTGAAGATCCATTCTGTTAGATAGTAGGCAGCTCCTATAAGATGTTTGAGTAATATATTTATCTTTCAAATTTGAAAAGTTGCCATCTGGAGCTACATTTCCACTTTTTGCTGAGTAGCACTCTCTTGGCTGAGAACAAAATCATATGTTCTTTCCTGGAATAGCTTATTTATCTACTCCTGAGCTTCCCCTCACCAAGCAATTTTCACTGCTAGTGAAATCTTCCAAGAATGAGGATTTGCAGAGGCATATCTCCACAGAAACTGGGAGGCTTTTCATGTGGAATGGTCTGGGTATATACCTCTGCATAGAAAGTTAATCTGCCATCTTTTCTTTTTCAGAGTTTTTGATTGTTATTTCATATATACTGATAGGAGAAATAAACTGAAGGAGATGGGATCCATGGTTCATTGTGGAAACTTGTGTAATGCAGTGGGATTTGAGATAGACTGCACATGCAGCACAAGCAGTCATTGCATTCTAGTTGTCTGTGTGTGTGACATTACTGAACTACATACTTAAAAAAAAACCCAACACCAAAACAACAAATGATTTTCCAGAGGCAATATACTGGCAAAACACTAATTTTTCAGGCCAACAGATATAGTATATGATTAACAAATCTGAGAAGCACAGCATGGCAGATCTAATTAGCATTAGCTACTAGAGTGCAGTCCAAGGTAAAGCAATAAACGATTTTTAATCTCAGAGGGATTTGGAGCTTATATTGTGTTTGTGGTTTTCATCTTATTTTTTTTTAAAATCAGGCCATACTATTTTCTTTTTTGCATGCAATTAAGTCTGGAAGTAAGAAAATCATTGCTGTATTCCGGGCATTAGTAAAGTTACGTATATCCGGCAATATGGAGTAGTAGATATTTTTGAAGCAAAAAGAATCTTTGCTGTGTTTGTGCTAGGAAAGATGTTTAGCCTACAGCTGTTTCATAGCAGTATCCAAGATCTGAGAGCAGTGGAATACATCTTGCTTGCTTGTGGACTTCTATTGTTCGTTTTGCATGGAAAAGTCAGCAGAAAGGAAGTCTGTAGAGTCCTTCTATCCAAACATTCATGGCATTTTAGGAATAATATCAAGCATAATCTAGTGTACATTACTACAGATAAATGCCTTTAAACTTACTTTCCAACACCACTCTTTTTTGTTTGTCCTCTTTTTCTCTAAGTAGCAGTGATGCAGTGGAATCCAAAGGAGCATAAGCTCAACTGATATCTATCTCAATTGATTAACTGTCTGGAAGATTTGATTTTCAGAACAGATACTCAAGAGAGCTCCAATTCATTAGTGGTTGTCCACGTGTGATTAGAAACTGTGGGAGGGATAACCCCCTCTTTTAATTGATCCAATTTCATATTCCTTGTGGTCATTAAGTGTGTTAATGGTAACTTAGCATCTGCATGAAGGAACCAACTTAACAACATCCTATAAATGACATTAAGTCAGCAGGTGCCAAATTTACAGGAAAAAAAATGACATGATTGCTGCTTTAATGTTACTGCAGGAGGGATATGAAGTAATAAAATGTTGCAATTGTTTAATCCATCACAATCAAGCAGTCATCATTTGACGATAACATGATTGTTATATTATTACAATCCTTTGTTACTGATTGTCCCTTCTTTACTCAAGGGTATCATTCCTGTTTTATGTTAATAACTACATTTTCATTTATACTACTTTGTAAAGGAAGTGAGACTTCCACTTCTCTTCACTATAATGAGATTGCAGATAGCAGGCTGTTTTAGTTATAGGTGTGCCAGAAATGCTCTCAGATTTTCTTACTCTTGTTCTGTATTTATATGGACATTTTGATTGAGAAATCTTTCTGTAAATTATATGAAAGGAAGCTCTCACTCTGACATGAAGGTTCTGGTGTTTTCTGGTTCCAGCAAGATTGGCAGTACTTTAAAAATAAATGCTGAATGCTGCACAACATAGATTTCTTTTTTTTTTTTTTTTTTTTGAGGG